>JAODAL010039074.1:0-38416 GCA_025379985.1 Phyllomedusa bahiana
ATTCTTGAAGGATTTTGATCCATTAAGCCTTAATCGATCTAACAGTCTCACCAGAGTGAAACTCGAAATTACCTATATTATTCCCAGTGAACACAAGTGTGGAAGCTAGTACTCATTGAAACTGCAGATGTTGTTTTTCCTTACCATCTGGTGTCTTGGATACAAGGGTTGGAGTTATCTGACTGCTGTGCCTTCTGAGAATTTATCACACCCACCACAGGTGAGCAGACCTCTATACATCCTCCTGTAAGGTTTTTACTATTGTTGAGGTTACATACAGGGAGCACTTTGTTTTGTTTCTTTTTTTTTTTCCTATTTGCAGATTATATTAAGTAGTCCCCGGAGTCGATTGCTAAGGTCTTAACAATAGACTTGAGGCCTTAACAACTGGCCTAACAACCGAATGGAGCCGCGGGGGTCAAATTGCTAACTCTTATCAACTGACTTGAGCTGAGGCCCTTAACAACCGGCTTAAAGACTGTTAGCGACTTCACAAACGCAGTAAATTATGTGTTCCCCCAGTGAAGTAAAAGGGTCCCCCAGTAAGTTATACGTCCTCTAGTAGTTGTTATATTACTTTATATATCTCCCAGTGGGTAGGTTGTAGTTTATAGCCCCCCAGCAGGTATATAGGCAGGTTTGGATCCCCCAGTAGGTAATAGGCAAGTTATGATCCCCCAGTAGGTTATATAGGCAAGTATGGATCCCCCAGCGGGTTTATAAGGCAGGTTAATGGATCCCCCAGTAGGAAATATAAGGCGGGTTAGGTCCCCCAGCAGGTATATAGGCAGGTTAGGGTCCCCCAGCGGGTATATAGGCAGGTTTTAGGTCCCCCAGCGGGTATATAGGCAGGTTTTAGGTCCCCCAGCGGGTATATAGGCAGGATTTAGGTCCCCCAGCGGGTATACAGGCAGGTTTTAGGTCCCCTAGTAGGTATATAGCAGGTTTAGGTCCCCTAGCAGGTATATAGATAGCTTATAGCCCCACAAAGCACGTGTATATTTAGGTAGTTATGGGCCCTCCACAGCACATATGAAAGGTAGATTATAGCTCCTCCCTGCATGTAAAAAAGTAGATAATAGCCCCCCTGCACATATAACATTTTATAATAGCCCCCCTCCCTGCACATATAACAGTAGATAATAGCACCCCTCCCTGCACATATGAACAGTAATAATAGCCCCCCTCCCTGCACATATAACAGTAGATAATAGCATCCCTCCCTGCACATATAACAATAGATAAAAGCCCCCCTCCCTGCACATATAACAATAGATAATAGCCCCCCTCCCTGCACAATAACAATAGATAAATAGCCCCCCCCCCTGCACATATAACAAAAGATAATACCCCCCTCCCGGCACATATAAACATAGATAACCCAGCCCCCCCTCCCTGCACATATAACATTAGATAACAGCCCCCCTCCCTGCACCTATACCAAGAGATAATACCCCCCTCCCTGCACATATAACAATAGATAATAGACCCCCAGCATGAATAGCGCTAATTAAAAGTAAAAACCCTGACAGCACTTACCTGACCTGGGCTCCTGCCGCTGTCGCTGTGGGTGCTCCCGGTCTTTTCTTCAGTGGCGTGACGTCACCAGGCCGCGCGCGGGCAGCGTGATGACGCGCACGCCGCCTGGGCTGTGCACTCCGGCGCGCACAGAGCCGCATCCTGACTGCGGCACAGATTACTCCGCGGAGCTCTCTGCTCCGCCAAAGCATCTAACTGTATGTGCGTCCGTCGGACGCACATACAGTTAGTCCTGCCACCGCTGCCGTCGCCAAGGTCCTAAGCCGCTAAGCCGATAGCTTAGCGACTGGTAGCGGCTTAGGACCCTAACGATCGGCGGCGGCGGCGTATAGCGGCGGCGCCGGGGACTAATATTAAGTAATCACAACAGGAATCTGTTCTAATCTTTTAGATCTTCATGTCCATCAGTGTCCAGTCAATGAAGGATTTTGACATTTCCAGAACTGTCTTTGTTACTGCAAAGTAGTATAAGTAAAGTAAGGTGAGTTTCCACTTTAGAAATCAAAATGTAGAGGTTTGTTGATATATCACTAGGACATACCCTCCATGTCTTATTAGTGGGAGTCAAAAACCATGATTCTCTAAAAAATTTGCATAAAGTCACTAAGAAGGTTCTATGCAGTTTTGTTCCCTAGCTTCTCCATTTAACTTTATCAAATACAACAAGAGTCATTTGCTGACAATGTGACCTTCGCATATAGACAAATGCTGATGGAGCATCATGTTCTTAATGTTTCTAATCATTTATTCTAGTGGTCAACATAGTACAAGGTGTGCAAATTCCCACCGATCATAAATGTCATGTCCTTTCTATTTGTCATCAATATCTGTACTTAAGACTTTTCTTAAACAAATGAACATTAGAGCAGAGATGACATTGCAGTAATCATTGCAAAATAAAAAAATTTATACACTTTACCTAGTTTATCGTACTTCATCAATTCTAACTTTTGTAGATATAAACAGGTTGAAAATAAATATAATAAAAATGAATGATTTATAAAACATGTATCTTTTTATTATAATATTATATTTGTGGCAGGAATAGGTTTATTGATTTCCTGAAAACCTTCTTCACATCTCTGTTCCTAAAAGTGTAAATGAAAGGATTAATTGTTGGGGTGAGGGCTGTATACATAAAAGCAAAATACTTGTCATAATGGCTGCCTTTAGGTTTGACATACACAATGATCCCTGTGCCATAGAAGAGACCAGCTACAATAAGATGAGATGTGCAGGTGGAGAAGGCTTTCTGTTTCCCATCTTTACTCTTGATCTTGTTAACAGTCATTATGATACGGACATAAAATCCTATGATTGTGAGGAAAGGTAAAACAGCATCAATGAAAGACACTGTACTTATAGACATATTGCTAATGAAAGCATCAGAAGAAGCCAAGTTTTGTACGGAAGCAAAGTCACAAAAATAGTGGTCAATGACGTTAAGACCACAGAATTCCAACTGTGCTGTGCTGATTACTGGTACCAAAACAATGCTAAATCCAAAGATCCATGGGAACATGGCTAATCCAACACAAACTTTATGAGTCATGAAGGTTGGATAATGTAAAGGGTTATTAATAGCCAAATGTCGATCAAATACCATCACTACAAGGAGATAACATTCAATGACACCCAAAGAGCCAAAGACATACATTTGAGTTACACAGCCAATAAAGGATATTGTGTTGTTTTGTGCAATTAAAATGGCCAAAAGTTTCGGAAGTGTGACTGAGACAAACATAATTTCTGAAGTGGAGAACACACTGATGAAAAAGTACATTGGGCTATGAAGTGAATGTTCTATTTTAACAACTGTAATGACTGCAATATTTCTAAAAATACAAGTCATATAGGTCAGCAGAAAAAGCAGGAAAACAAATATCTGAATTTGGTGCAAATCAGCAAAGGCCAATAAAATAAATTCCTGAACCACAGTTTTATTTCTCTGCACCATTTCTTCAAAAAAGGTCAAGTTAGTTTATAAACTGTAATTCTTTTTAACACTTAATATTTAAATGTAAAGTTGTGTCCACGAATATTCTTCATTTTTTTTATAACAAATTCAACATTGTTATAACAGCTTTCTTATAGGAACAGCACCAAACAAATCCATTGGTTATGTCTAGACTCCAATACTAGATGTAACCTGTGGACACAATGGTTGACATCTATGAACTTTTATGCACCATTTTTGTAACTTGGCGCCAACACACCAAGTCTAAATAGATATAGAGGAGGGTATGACAGTACGAATGAAGATGTTATACGGCAAACATTTTTGACACATAACACTCAACAGTGGTGTCAAACTTTGTATAGCAGTTTTGCATCAAACTTTGGTGCATTCTAGTCGCATTAAAATGTATTGTGCCACCTATAGAACGGTGTGCCAGCAGTTTTTTGGCACAATATATGCTAAGAGAAAGGCTCAGGCGAATTCATAGATGTTGCCCAAAGTAGCTATATATATAGATATAGATATATATTTACTTCCACTTTTGGACAGCACCTTTACATGTCTACTTTTACAGTTATATATTCTTTTTTGATTTTCTGTCTGTTTTCATTTTCTTTTTGATTTTTTAAATTATTATTTTAATATATACTTAAAAGATTGGATCAGTACGGAAACGGCTTACAATTCTGTTTTTCCTTTTTGGTAGTTATTTTTAATTGTGTTTTTATTGAAATACTACAAAATGACATGGAATAATTTTTAAGAATCATTTTCTTTTTTTACTTAAATGTTTAACACGCAAAAATAAAAACTTAAACATGAGAAAAGCATAGACAAAAATAAATAACACCAAAATGTAATTTGCACTAATATATTTAATTAAAATATTTTTAATTATTTTGAAATCATGTTGTTAATCTGCAATTGAAAGTCCTAACAAATACAAGACTTGTGCATTTTAGGCTATGTAGTACAGTAAAACTATATACAGTATGTTTATGTCTATCTATCTATCTAATTATATATTTTTTTATATCTCTATAAAGTATGTGTTAAAATATGTATTTATCATATCTATGTATCTATCTATCCATTCATCCATGTGATTATATAATTCTTACAAATCAATTTATAACAAGGTTAGACAACAATATAATAAAACTACAAACAATAGTTGCTGAATTGTTTATAAAGTAGTGCAGATGAATAGAATCGCATTTGCTCGGCACATTCATGCTTGTCTTCTTTAAATGTTCTAAAATGTATGTCTTTCACATGAATTTCTAACATTTCTTAAGTACAATATTGAGTGACCACTACTTTAAGCATCAGATACTTGGTAAGGTGACAATGTCGGATCTCCAAAACTAGAGCTGATAGGGGAAATTGGGTGTCATTTTCAGAATCAGCGCCCCAAACATACTCAACAATGATTCCAACGTTTAAGGCATCAAAAAGAGTGTCCCCAGTGTTATCCATTTACAATTCTTTATACTTCATTATATATTTCAGAAGCCAATCCACATAAAACCATGCATTCTTCTATTGCCTTGCAAAAGGAGTGATCAAAGAAGGTACAGTTAGTCAATCTTATATATCCCTTTGTATGATTTACACAGGGGAGAGCTGCTTCATAAAAGCCATGATGTTTGGTCAATTATTGAAAAAAATCCTAACTAGGTCCTTTATTCTTGTTATGATAATTCATCTGAGAATTTTGCTATAATCAATGGATATATTTTTTTTATGTCTGGGAAAAAAAAAGAGATTACACTAGTATTGATTGAACTGTTCTAGAATAGTTAAGTTCTAGTAGAACTTCTAGAACTTTTAGATCTCGAACTGAACCGAATATTTTACTGTTCGTTCGAGTAAAGTTCTAGTTCTAGTTCGACATACCATTTTCAGTTTCGTTTTCAAAAGCTTTCTGCACTTTTGGCGGCCATCCAATCACCTTTCTGCACTTTTGCCGGCCATCAAATCTGTGCAGAGCACTGAGAAGTGTCAAGAACGTCATCTCTGAGGTGTAGGGCTGTCATAGGGGCTGGAGCGGGTGCCGTTGCCCCCCGTGGCCGGCCCCCTGCCCGCATGGGGTCCGTCGCGGGTGCCGCGGCCCCCCGCGTCCAGCCCCTTGCTGCCCGGGTTTCTGCGCCTGGTCACTTAACCGTCCACGCTCGCGTGCTTCCTGCTTCTGCCTGTCCCGGCCACCGCGCGCGCACCCACTGCTTAGGGCGCGCGCGCAACGACTGGTCCGGATTAAAAGGGCCAGCGCACCGGTAATTTGTCTATTGCCGGCCGCTGGTCCTATATAAGGTACACACCCCCTGCACTCTCTGCCAGTTTGTTGGTGTGTGTTAGTGAGTCTTGAGTAGAGTTTGGAGTTCCGTTTGATTACCAGTGTACCAGTCCGTTCCACTAAGTTTCTTGACCTTGCCTGTTTGCCGCCTGCCCTGACTGTCTGCCCGTCTCTGACCACGAACCTGTGCCGCCCATCCTGACCTCCTGCCTGTCCCCGACTACGTCTCTGGATTACGATTCTGTACCACACATTACCCCGGCGGCCATCGCAAGCAAGTCACGTCAGGGGTAGCGACCTGGTAGCCTCACGCCGCAGCAAGTCCATCCCGCTTTGCGGCGGGCTCTGGTGAATACCGGGGGCTACTTAGACTCCGCTCCCTGGCGTGGCTTAACTCTCATCTCTTGCGGTGGTCCAGCGAATCCACCAACCTGTTACAGTACAAACTGGCAATGGATTCCGCCAGGGTACCTTTGCCTGACCTCCGAGACGTCACGACGGCTTTCGCCCAGCAGAGCCAGCGAATTGACCAGCTCGTGGCCATGATGCAGAACCTTGCGGCCCATCTACCCCCGCCTGCGGCTGCTGCCGCCATGCCAGCACCAGTTGCTTCTGCAGCCATGGCTCTACCTGCTCCTGCACCGGGACCTTCTCTGCATCTGCTATGATGGAGACCCCAAGAAGTGCCATGGCTTCATCAGTCAATGCTCCATCCACATCGAGATGTTTGGGCATCAATTCCCTACCGAGCGGGCTAAGGTGGCCTTTATAATTAACCTCTTATCGGGGAGGCCTTGGCTTGGGCCACTCCGTTATGGGACCGAGGGGATCCGTTGACGGCAAATCGTCAAACCTTCCTCCAGGGGTTCCGCACCGTCTTCGAGGAACCTGGCCGCACCTCCTCCGCTGCCACAGCTCTCCTCCATCTCCGTCAGAGTGACTTTACTGTGGGTCAGTACTCCGTGCAGTTCCGCACCCTAGCCTCTGAACTGGACTGTAATAATGAGGCTTTGGTGGCGACTTTCTGGCAAGGCCTTTCTGGGCGTATTAAAGACGAGCTCGCTGGTCGGGACCTGCCATCCGCTCTGGACGAACTGATTTGCTTGGCCACCCGAATTGATATTTGGTTTGCCGAGAGACAACAAGAGCACCGCCTCCAACGGGAGGTCGCTCGACCACGCCGGCTACTTCGTCTGGCTCCCGTTTTCCAACGACCTCCACTTCCTCTGCCAATGATTCCTGAGGACGAACCCATGCAGGTCGAGAGAGCCCAAATGACCCAGCAGGAACGCTCGCAGCATCGTCAGAGGCAGCTGTGCTTCTACTGTGGCAGTTCTGGCCACTTCATTGGGGACTGACCGGTGCGCCCGGGAAACGCTCGCACCTAGGGCTCGCAGGAGAGGCATCCCTAGGTGTCAGTGCGGCCTCTCCCCGTCTGACCATTCCCGTACTCTGTGGAGTTTCGCCGGACAGCACCTTTCAAGCCACTGCCTTCCTTGATTCGGGGTCCGCTGGAAATTTTGTCAGCCATGCACTGGTGTCCAAATTTCGTCTGCTGGTGACCCCTCTGCAGAAACCCATGTTCGTCTCCTCCGTCAGTGGCGAATGCTTTAAGGACGCTATTCGGTTCTGCACGGCGCCCCTCACTTTGCAGATAGGTGCCCTACACAAGGAGACTTTGAAACTTCTTGTTCTGCCTCGCTCTTCTTCGGAAATCCTCCTGGGCCTTCCTTGGTTGCAAGACCATGCTCCGCATCAATAGCAAGTGACCAAACTTTCTTTAAAAATACTTTCTCCTTTTAATCATTTATGATATAAAAAACAGACAATAGTCTTTGCAGACATAGAAGTAAGGTGCAATACTTATCACGCATCAGCGTAGTCCATATTTTCCATGGTAGTAGGTATGAGGATAGCTGGAGTGCAAGAGCCGTCCGCACACCCGCACTACTACCATGGAAAATATGGACTACGCTGATGCGTGATAAGTATTGCACCTTACTTCTATGTCTGCAAAGACTATTGTCTGTTTTTTATATCATAAATGATTAAAAGGAGAAAGTATTTTTTAAAGAAAGTTTGGTCACTTGCTATTGATGTTGAACATGTGAGGAATGGAAGACTCACATATTGACTAAACACAAGGAGGTGCATACAATTTATAGGAATAATAGGTAACCTATGTACTTAAGACCATGCTCCGACCATAGACTGGAACACGGGCGAGATTATCCGTTGGGGTCCCGCGTGCCACTCGCGATGCCTTCCTGTACTCCGTCCAGCTCTACGGTCCGCCTCTGTAAAGTCTACGAAGCCTCTGCCAGGTCTGCCCACTCCGTACCAGGATCTAGCCGACGTCTTTTCCGAAAGACAGGCCGAAACTCTGCCCCCCGCACCGGCCTTTCGACTGTCCTATTGACCTGCAACCCGGTAGTACTCCTCCCCGAGGCAGAGTCTATCCTCTTTCTGTCCCGGAGACTAAGGCGATGTCGGAGTATATCCAGGAGAATCTCCGTAAAGGCTTCATACGCAAGTCTTCCTCGCCTGCGGGGGCCGGCTTCTTCTTTGTTGAAAAGAAAGATGGTACTCTCCGGCCCTGTATCGATTATCGGGGACTTAACAAAATTACTATAAAAAATCGATACCCTCTGCCTCTGATCTCGGAGCTTTTGATCGCCTGCGTGGCGCCAAATTTTTTTCCAAGTTGGATTTGCGGGGAGCATACAACTTTATTCCTATCCGTGAAGGCGACGAGTGGAAGATGGCCTTTAATATCCGAGATGGCCATTTTGAATATCTCGTCATGCCATTTGGCCTCTGCAATGCTCCGGCAGTGTTCCAGAATTTTGTCAATGAGATCTTCCGCGATCTCCTCTACCTCTGTGTCATCGTCTACCTAGATGACATCTTAATCTTCTCTCCTGATCTGGAAACTCACCGCCTCCACGTCTGCCAGGTGCTCACACGTCTCCATGACCACCAGTTATATGCCAAACTGGAGAAATGCTTGTTTGAACGCACCTCGTTGCCCTTCCTGGGGTACATCGTCTCGGATCAGGGTCTCCAGATGGATCCCTCGAAGCTGTCTGCGGTCTTACAGTGGCCTCGACCAGTGGGCCTTCGCTCTATCCAACGCTTTCTGGGGTTCGCGAATTATTACAGACAGTTCGTCCCCCATTTCTCCACGCTGGTGGCCCCGCTGGTGGCCATTACGAAGGAAAATGCCAACCCTAAATCCTGGCCGCCAGAAGCCCAAGAAGCTTTTGATCGCCTTAAATCAGCTTTCTCTTCTGCTCCAGTTCTGTCTCGCCCGGACCCGCAGCGTCCTTTTGTCCTAGAAGTGGACGCCTCCTCTGTAGGTGCAGGCATTAAGTTAGCCCTAGAAGAATGGCAACACCTGCTGGAGGGAGTTCGCCACCCCATCGATATCTTCACCAATCACAAAAATCTACTTTATCTGCGATCTGCTCAACGACTGAATCCTCGGCAAGCCAGGTGGTCACTCTTTTTCGCCCGCTTTGATTTTCTTCTTCACTTTCGGCCAGCTGGGAAGAACGTCAGAGCAGACGCCCTCTCTAGATCCTCGGACACAGTGGGCTTGGAGCCGCCTTTGCAGCACATAATTCCTCCAGAACGACTCCTCACGGCGGCCCCCGTGGACCTTCAACATCTACCCCCTGGGAAGACCTACGTACGCCCTGCCATGCGGCCTCGTATCCTGAAGTGGGGACATGCCTCACGAACAGCTGGTCATCCTGGAGTCCATAAGTCCCTGCAACTAATCGCTCGTTATTATTGGTGGCCCACCCTCGCTCAAGATGTTAGAGACTTTGTCCTGGCCTGTACCTCCTGTGCCCGTAATAAAGTCCCTCGTCTCAGACCCGCGGGTCTGCTTCAGCCTCTCCCGGTGCCAGAAAGACCTTGGTCCCATGTGGCCATGGACTTTGTTATGGATCTCCCGGTCTCCTCCGGTAACACGGTCATTTGGGTGGTGACAGATAGATTCTCGAAGAGGGCTCCCTTGGTTCCGCGCCCGGGTTGCCCTCTGCCCCCCCCCAGCTGGCCCAGCACTTCTTTCACCACATTTTTCGGTTACACGGTCTCCCATTGCATATCGTCTTGGATAGGGGGGTCCAGTTTGTTTCGAGATTCTGGCGGGCTCTATGTTGTCAGTTGCAGGTTCATCTAGACTTCTCGTCTGCATATCACCCTCAAACTAACGGGCAGGTAGAGAGGGTTAACCAAGTTTTAGGCACCTACTTACGACATTTTGTATCCGCCCGTCACGAAAACGGGTCTGACCTCCTTCCCTGGGCGGAATTCTCGTATAATTCCCTAGACTCGGAGTCCGCTGGAGCCTCTCCCTGTTTTGTTGTGTTTGGGCTACATCCCCGCCCACCTCTCTCTCTAGCTACCTCGTGTCACGTCCCTGCCGTGGATGCCCAAGTGCGTGACATCAAGGCACTCTGGCAAGTCACACGACAGGCCCTTCTACAGGCCTCCACTCGCACCAAGGTCCAGGCTGACAGGTACCGTAGACCCATATTTAAACCGGGTGATAGAGTTTGGTTATCTGCCGAATATATTCGTTTCAAGGTGTCCAGTTATAAGTTAGGCCCTAAGTATTTGGGCCCTTTTGTTGTACTTCGGCAACTAAACCCGGTATCTTACAAGCTCCGCTTGCCTCCCACTCTGCGTATCCCGAACGCCTTCCATGTTTCTCTCCTCAAGCCTGTGGTGCTGAACCGCTTCTCCTGTGGATCTGTCTCGCCTTCTCCTGTGGCCAACGCTGATAACATCTTTGAGGTCAAGGAGGTGCTGGCGGAACAAACAGTGAGGGGGAAGAGGTTCTTTCTGATTGACTGGAAGGGGTTCGGGCCTGAGGAGTGTTCGTGGGAACCCGAGGCCAACCTGTCTTCTGACCTCCTCTCTAAATTCCAATGAAAGAGGGGGAGACCTAAAGGGGAGGGGGTACTGTCATGGGGTCCGGCGCGGGTGCCGTCGCCCCCCTCGTCCAGCCCCTTGCTGCTCAGGTCTCTGCGCCTGGTCACTTACCCGTCCACGCTCCCGCCTGCTTCTGCCTATCCCGGCCGCCGCGCGCGCACCCACTGCTTAGGGCGCGCGCGTGACGACTGGTCTGGATTTAAAGGGCCAGCGCGCCGGTAATTTGTCTATTGCCGGCCGCTGGTCCTATATAAGGTACACGCCCCCTGCACTCTCTGCCAGTTTGTTGGTGTGCTTTTAGTGAGTCTTGAGTAGAGTAGAGTTTTGAGTTCCGTTTGATTACCCGTGTACCAGTCCGTTCCGCTACGTTTCCTGACCTTGCCTGTTTGCCGCCTGCCCTGACCGTCTGCCCCTCTCTGACCACGAACCTCTGCCGCCTGTCCTGACCTCCTGCCTGTCCCCGACCACGTCTCTGGATTTCGATTCTGTACCACGCACTACCCCGGCCGCCATCGCAAGCAAGTCACGTCAGGAGTAGCGACCTGGTAGTCCATCCTGCTTTGCGGCGGGCTCTGGTGAATACCGGGGGCTATTTAGACTCCGCTCCCTAGCGTGACATAACTATCATCGCTTGCGGTGGTCCAGCGAATCCACCAACTAGTTACAACGGCTCTCATTGGCTGCTAAAATAACACAACCATTTTATATATATTTCACTGTATTGCCTTGTGAATGCTATTTTCAGCTCACGCTCTGCTCTGTACAGTCTGCTCTTAGTTAGATAGCATTTTTCTCTCCATAGACATCAATAGTTAGGGAGTTAGGTATTGCTGGATGCATCTTCCCCACACCCAGAAGCTGTTTTTTGGTGACATTTGCAGGCCCGCATAATGCCTTACTTTCATATACATGGATATATATTATACAGAGTGCTTGGATTTGCTAAATCATACTCAGTGCCCAAAAGTTCACGTTTTGCAGTTTGGGGTGTTCAGTAATTGTATAACACACCATCTCCAAATCTCCTTTGCCTCAGGATGCAGGACCCCTTAGCAGCTGCTACCGCTGCATCTTCTATAGCTATGCCCCTGCTTGCAAACTGTCCTCATCTTTTCAGTACGCCATTGAAAGGCTTTTTTTCTATCACTCTTAAAGCCAAATTTTCTTCACTAAGTTGTTCCATGTATCGAGTTTCCTGTTATGGATGCTAATTCCAGCTTCTCCTCACCTGTTAAGGTATAAAAATTAACCAGAACATTTTCTCCTATTGACGTTAATGGGATTCGAAGTTCGAGTTCGAACAGAACTTCGAACCGAACTCACAAAAGTTCGAGGTTCTAACAGAACAAAAAAATTTTACTGTTCGCTCAACACTAGAAAACAGAATTGAATATAGGTATTAATAGTTTACGATATTGAGGGACTGCTCAATCTGTACTTTTTACTGTATAAATGAGTGAAAAAATAAATTGTTCAAATAATGTAATCAAACAGGGTCATATGTATTAAAATTGTCTGAGTCTAGACAATGGTCCATCTCGTTGGGTTAGTGAAGCATTCATTAATATTTAATAAAGTGTCTTACAGCACTTTATAAATTTTTCCTGTTGTAAGACATATTTGTGCATCAAAAATGTGTTCTGAGACAAATTTTGTCTCAGCTACCCCACTTTGAAAATGGCATGGATTAGTGCACTATATTTGCGAAACATTCTGTTTCGCAACATTCATATATGTGTCATATCTTATGAGTATAGCACGACACCCTCCCTAGGAATTGGTGCAGACGAGAGTGTCAAGGATGTCGGACAAAGCAATAGTCGAACTCAAACTCTGAACCCCATTAAAATCAATGGGAGAAGATGTTCAGGTTCATTTTTAGACCTATACAGGTGAGGAGAAGCTGGAATTAGTATCCAGAAGAGTAAACTGACTAAACTTAGTGGAGAAAATTTGACTCTAAGAGTCACACAAAAAAATTGAGAGGCTAAAGTAATTCATTCCTTTCACGGCAGTAGCATTGGTGGAAGCGTGAACAGGGCAATGTGGAACCGCCAGGTTCCAATACATAAGACGGCAGTAGCATTGGTGGCAGCGAGAACATTGCGTTGGGGAACATGTAGGTTCTGGTTCCACTACATTAGACGGCAGTAGCATTGGGGGCAGCGAGACCATGGTGATGGGGAACATAGAGGTTGTGGTTCGACGATATTAGAGGGACGTAATTTTGGTGGAATAAAGAACATGGTGTTGGGGAACAGCCAGGTTCCTCTTCCACTACATTAGACGACAGTAGCATTGGTGACAGGGTGAACATGGCACTGGGGAACATGGAGGTTCTGGTACCACTATATTAGACGGCAGTAGCATTGGTGGCAGCGAGAACATTGTGATGGGGAACAGCCAGGTTCTTCTTCCACTACATTAGATGGCAGTAGCATTGGTGACAGCGTGAACTTGGCAATGGGGAACATGGAGGTTCTGGTTCCACTACATTAGACGGCAGAAGCATTGATGACAGCGTGAACAGGGCAATGTGGTATCGGCAGGTTCTGGTTCCACTACATTAGATGGCAGCACCATTGGTGGCAGCGAGAACATTGTAATGGAGAACAGCCAGGTTGAAGATAACAGGACTTAGTACATTTGTTGGTAGTACAGGTGGAGGCATTTAAAAATTAAAGATTTGGAGGGCTAGAAGGAGGAGGAGTAAGAGGTGTATGCAGTGCACATCAAGGTCATACAGGTGTATATTTAAAAATAAATTCAGCTGTAAGACTTGGAAATTTAGCTGTTGGCAGCAGTAGAATACAGTTTGTAGAAGCAGCAGTCACTGGAACTACAGATATGAGATGTAGTGTAGTTGAAATGTGTACAGTGGGTATGGAAAGTATTCAGACCCCTTTAAATGTTTCACTCTTTCTTTCATTGCAGCCATTTAGTAACATCAAAAAAGTTCATTTTTTTTGTTCAGTAATGTACATTCTGCACCCGCCCCCTCCATCTTGAAAGAATATATATATATATATATTTGGACACATTTATTCACCAAGCAAAAATGAAACATCACAGGGTCATAATTTTTCAGAAACTTTGCTGTGACACTCATATTTAACTCACATGCTGTCACATTCTGATCCTCCTTGAGATGGTTCTCCTCCTTCATTGGAATCCAGTTGTGTTTAATTAAATTGATTGGGCTTGATAACAAAAGGCCCACACCCATCTATAGAAGACCTCACAGATCACAGTGCAGAAATTTCTGCACAACCAGGTTCATGACGTGTGCCAAGCAAGGGTTGTGCGTAAGTCTACTGATTCTAAGGGCAGCAAGGATATTTCTTCCGTTGTTGCACACCACCTTGTCTGGTGCCAGGTTCTTAGCACCCAGCCACTGCTCGGTCTGGGTGCTAAGCTCTTCACCTGTGTGTTGACTGTTCCCAAGACAGATTCGTTTGAGAACGGCCTGGTTTGTCTTGGCATGTGATGCTACCTGTCGAGCTTGGGGATCTGGACTCTGCACCATCCCTGAAGTGTGGAAGAGTGTCACCCACCAAACTCACCCAGTGAGCAGCCATGGAGATGCAACATCCTTGGCTGTGCTTACTAGTCCACGTTTCTGTAGTGAGATGGACTTTGGTGGATACAGATGCAGTCAACACGCTGGAGATCTTTTCTGCCATGTGGTGGGCCAGGAAAGGGACAGCTTTTCTGGCAAAGAAAATCTGATCTGATATTGGGGGCATGCCAGGGCCATGACGTGGCGGAACCCATCTGTGTCCACCAAGCGGAAAGGCAACATTTCCAAGGCAAAAAGCCTGGCAATGCCAATATTCAGGCTTTTGCTTTGGGATGCTTGGGGGGAAAACATTTCTTATGTTCCAACACCTGGTACACAGAAGGCTAGCTGCCGGACTGGCCGCTGTACGGTGTGCAGGTAAAGCTGGTGGAAGGAGAAGGAGTAGCCTGTGTTGCTGGTGGTTTGAATCAGCTGACAGTGTCTGGGACTGGGGATGGTGCTTGCTAATGCTGCTCCAGCACATCAACAGAAAAGGACTGCTTGGTCTTGGAAGTGTCAGAGGAGGAGGAGGAGGAGGCAGTTGATGTCACAGTGGTTGACAGCCAAGGACCTGAGTAGCCTTTTAACTCCAAGTGATTCTTCCACAGCAATTCATACTTTACATGCATGTGCCTGTTCATGCTGGTGGTGCTTCAACTCTTTATATTCTTTCCACAATTGACATGTTAAAAGTCAATCTGGCATATGATGTCAGTTGGAGAATCCAAGGCTTGATCGAAAATGTCCCAGGCTTCACAGGTCGTGGACCTCTTCGACTGTGAAAACCTAGTATCGGTGTTCCTGCTGCCACCTGACCTGACCACGGCTGGCGGAGTAATGTCAGTGGACTTGTGCGACCGCCCTTTCCCTTTCGCAGGCAAGACCCGCACTGACACTACTTCATCATCCTCCACTCCTGACATTCCTCCACTGATGATGTGCTTGCAAGCTGTTTCTGAAAAGACCATGTTGATCCACAATGTCATCATCTTCACAGGTGACTTCCTCTTCCTGACAGTCTACATCCTCAAGCTGCGGGCTAGAAGCCATAGGCACTGCGAGGCTGACTGCTGCACCGCTGACCGCTTGATATTTCTTCCAACGGACCAGCTTCCTTCTCCTCCTCTGAGGGCATCAGCGATGGGCCTTAGAGCAGACAAAATCATCCTCTTTGGCCTCTTGACCTTTTGAAATCGCTTCTGACCCCAACCACATTTTGTCATCAAAGAGGCTTCAGAATATGGATAATCTAGAGCGGTCTGTTTATTGGTTGACATTTGGCCTTCAGGTTGGACTGATGATGATGATGATGACATTTGTGCCCTTGACTGAGAGGAAGAGGAGGTAAAACTGCTGGATGAAGGGTTTTGTTAACCACTGAAGAATGGATTGGTGCCGCTCTACAGTACTGAGATTTATAGGCGACCGACCAAGCGATGACAGGCCTGACAGTCCTGCGACTGACGATGTGCTCGCTAGTGGGTTTTTGGGAGCACTGGAAGGACTGCCTAGTCGCATACCTCTAGCTCCACGTCCTACACCACTCCTTGCTCACTTACCACCTCTAGTTCTCTCTATGTTCATAAAGATAAATGTTAAAAGGTAAAGATTTGTTAACGATCTCTTATGGAAGAACTTTATCCCCAACACTGGAAAAAGGACGTTTTTTTCAATCCAAATAATTTGCAGCAAGCAAACAGGATCTCAAATAGATTTCTTTCTATAGGAAATTTGCTGATGGTATATTTTGTAATAGCTGTACCGACAAAACACCAAAATAGATCTTTTAGGCCCTCAACAAAATTTTAAAGAAGCAACCAGTATTTAAAAGCAATTTCTAGGTTTAACAGGTTTGGTAAGAGTCGCTTGTGTGGTTGCAGTACCCCCAGAACTGGAAAAATAAAACTTTGGGCACTCAATCAGAAATAAAGATGGGAAAGATGCAGCCAGATATAAAAAAAATCGCTACCTATTGCTATCTATGATTCCCTAAGCTTGCTGTAGCCCTTCCCTAACTAATCTAGCTAGCAGCTTTTCCTGTGTAAAGCCGCTGATAAATCAGCATGCATGGAAGCAAGGTGACAGAGAGTAGCCTTTTCAGTACAAAGAGTGAACTGGAAATGGTGATCAAAATGATATTCAGTGAAATATATAAAAGGGTCATGTGATTATAGCAGCCAAAAAGAGAGACCTACACCCTCAGTGATGACATTTTAGACACTGCTCTTTGCTGTGCAATGATTGGAAGGCATCCAAAAGTGAAAGTAAAAATGGTGCGGCGAGCACACGTGTCGAACTCGAGTTTTTCTCGAACGAACTGTAAAAAGCTTGGTTCGACTCGAGTTCTAAAAAATCAAGAAGTTCGACTCAAACTTAATTTTTCTCGAACCGTTTTTGATCCATTAAGCCTTTTTGGATCTAACAGTCTTGCCACGGTGAAACTCGAAATTGCCTATATTATTCCCAGCGAACACAAGAGTGGAAGCTAGTACTCACAGAAGCTGCAGACATTGTTTTTCCCTACGATCCGATGTCTTGGATACTAGGATTGGATGTATTGGAGTGTTGTGCCTCCTGAGAATTGAGCACAACCACCACAGTTAAGCAGACACCTGTGCGTCCTCCTGTAAGGTGAGTGGGGGAATGTTTCCATGTTAGAAATCAAAATGTAAAGGTTTTTTTCATGTGTCACTATGACATATCGTCCATGTTTCTTTGGTGGAAGTCAAAAACCATGATCCTGCAAATAGAATAAAGTCACTAGAAAGATTCTATGCACTTTTGTTCCCTGGCTGCTCTATTTAACTTTACCAAACACAACAAGAGTAGTGTTGAGCGATTTTTATCGACAAAGTTGAAATCGGCAAGGTTTTTATGGTGATCGAAATTTCCAGATCATGCGATAATTAAGGTTAAAATCTGTGCCCTCATCTATTAAGATCGCGCCTTTTTCGGGGCTTCCTGTAATTTTTGGCGCCAGCAAATGAATTACAGAATAGAGAGGGTGAGATGTGTGTGCGAACGTCATGACTGGGATGTGTATGGTTGCAATGGGCTGGAAAAATCACATGACCTCGTTTTACATAGAACAGCGTTTCCTGTTTCAGCCTCAGTGTCTCTCAGCGTCTCATAGGGATAGGACCTGCGCTCTGCCTGTGGCCAAACACTCAGCGAAATTATCTATTTTGCACAGACAAACCCCTACTATTAAACTCTATCCTTGCAATTTAGTTAGATTAGACATTTGACCATTTTTTGTAGTTAGCTAGAGAATTTAAAGCAGCATCTTAAATTCACGGCGGTGGGAGCGGGGGGGGGGGGGCCCGCGGTGAACACAGACAAGCTCTACTATAAAGAACACTGGATAAAGTTCACCAAGACTTAGTGTAGACATTGTAGTGGAATATCTTTTTTTATAACATTTGCTATTAAATATTTCCTGGATATTGGGCAAGCCTGAACTTATATTGGATAAACATCATTTCTAGTAACTGCAGGTCTCTTTGTTAGCTCAAAAACTCCCCCTTTTATTATCAGTATACATTTCAGATAGGTGTTCAATTTTACCCATTACACCTGTGACTGTTGATATATCCACCTTGCACTTAAATTACAATCCACAATCTTGTAGCAGCACAGGTTGTTTGTTGCCATAAATACCGTGTAATCGTAACGAAAACATCACAGTTACGTGTTTTTTTGACTTTTGCGCACCCAGCAACTGTTTCACTGACGCAGCATCTACGTAAATCTTAAAACAGACAATTCTAATATTTCAGCCACAGGTGCAATGAAAGGTGCAAAAATAGACAGTTTATTATATACCAAACTATAACAGTATACTGTGTTTTCTGACTTTGCGCACCCAGCACTGATTTCAATTGACGCAGCTCATACTAAACTTAAAACAGCAATTCTAATGCCCCACAGGTGAATTTAAAGAGTCAAAAAATACTGATTATTATGCGAAAACAAAAAAAGTGACAAGTTTTTTATGACCAATTTGCGCACTCCAGCACTGTTCATTGACGCAGCATCTACGTAATCGTAAAACAGCAATTCTATAGCACCACATGTGAAATTGAAAGGTGCAAAAAATACCGTTTATTATATCAAAACATAACATTTTACGTGTTTTTGTTGCCTTTTGCGCACACCACGCACTGTTTCATTGACGCAGCATCTACGTAAATCTTAAAAACAGCAATTCTATATTCGCCAAGTTGAATTGAAAAGGTGCAAAAAATACAGTTTAATATATCAAAACATAAACAGTACGTGATTTTTGACTTATTGCGCACCCAGCACTGTTCATTGAACGCAGCATCTACGTAAATCTTCAAAACATGCAATCTATAAAATCACCACAGTGGAACTGAAAGGTGCAAAAAATGCCGTTTATTAATATCAAAACATAACATTACGTTTTTTTTTGCTGTTTCGCACGCCAGCACTGTTCATTGACGCAGTCATCTACGTAAATCATAAAACAGCAATTCTATAGATTCACCACAGGTGAATAGTAAAGGTGCAAAAATACCGTTTATATATCAAAACATAAACAGATTACGTGCATTTTTGGACTTTTGCCCAGTCCAGATTTGTTGATAGACCTTGCAGTTAAATTTTGAATCCAGCAATTTTGTTTTGATTAGAGGGATTATGGAAATAGCTGTGATATATGCCGTCTTTTAATAAGAGACTTTCCAAAACAATTCCATACATTCTCAAATTTTTTATATTTCCTGAACATGGAGCGAAATTGCAGGTGGAAGCGATGCAAAGAGGGGGTTAGCACATGGAGGTAGAGGACGAGAGAAGTGCTTCCTTCCAGTGCTGCGACACCACGCATGCCAGCGGAGCGTCAGTTGCAGGAGCCGTCAAAGGCCTGTCATCGAGCTGGTCAGGGCCCCTGATAATCTAAGTAACGAACATCGTCGCCATCTGTCCTTCAGGATAAATGCAACCTGCATCTTAGCAGTCTTACTCCTCGTCCTCGCATCACGGCAACAAATGCGTCATCAGCATCATCAGCATCCGTCAACATGTAAGCCAGACCCAAATGTCAACTCGTGTACCCACCACTGTGGATAATCCATTTTCTGAAACCTCTTTGTTGTGACAAAATGCGGTTGGGTCAGAGGCATGTAAAAGATCAAGAGACCAAAAAGGATGATTTCTCTGCTCTACGCCCAGTTACTGATGCCAGCAGAGGAGGTGAAGGAAGCCGGTCAAACGGCAAAACCCCGCGGTATCGGCAAACGCCTTGCAGTGCCCCTTGCTTGTAGGCTCCGCAAGCTTCTGGAATGCAGAAAGTCAGGACGACCAAGTCACCTGTTGTTGATGATGATATGGATGATGACGACATGCGGATCCATCCTGGTCTTTTCCGCAGAATTTGCTTGCGAGCGTCTTCATCCAGTGGGACGAGGATGAAGAAGTGGCAGATGGAGGGGAAGTTCAATACGGGTCCGCCACAAAAAGGGAGAGGTGCGGTTGCAGAAGTCCGCTATTATGATCCGCCAGCCACGGTCAGCGCAAGACCCCGCTCCTCGCTTATCGCCGTCAAAAGGGTCCAGGTACCTCTCAAGCCGGGCCTTCTTTGAGCAAGCCTCGAATCAACTCCAGCGATTTCATATGCCGCCGTTTGCCGTAAACCATAAGTATAGGCAAGAACCTTAAGATGGTTAACCACCACCAACATGTCCTAGTCACATGCAGCGAATGCATGAGTTGAAATGGAGGAGGAAACACATGCCAAAAAGGCGCATAACCGACGCCGGCCTCCAACCACGTCACCCCAGCACAAACCCTCTGTCTCCGCCTCCTCCTCCTCCGCCACCACCAAGCGTTCCTCAGCTGCCCATGTCTCTCAGCAGTCCCATGACCAGGTATCAGCCTCCGCTTCAGCCTCCACCTCGCGCCACGAGGTAACCACCAGCACCACCAGAGACCCATCCTACCCCTTCTCCTTCCGCCAGTTCGAGACGACCTGCACACACGTACAGTTGGCCAGTCTCTAGCAGTCCAAGCCCTTTCTGTCTTCCAGGTTTTGGAGCAGATAGAAACACTTTAACCCAACCGATCCCAAAGCCAAAATCCTGAATGACCCGGCATTGCCATGCTTTTGGCCTTGGAAGTGTTGCCTTTCCGTCTGGTGGACACCGATTGGTTCCGCGGGACGTCATGGCCCTCGCTTGCCCCCAATACCAATGCCGAGCAGGCATTTCTTGCCAAGAAAAGCCGTCCCTGGCCCTGGCCAGCGCACGTTGTCATCTAAAATTTCAAGCGCGTTTGTCCTGCATCATGTATCCGGAAAAGTCCATCTCACCACCGACACATGACTAGTAAGCACGGCCAAGGGCGCTATATCGTCTTGTGACAGCTCACTGGGTGACCTGGGTTGGGATGTTCCGCTGGGGGTGACGGTGGCTCTCAGGCACGCGCCAACGCTCTCAAAACCGAAGTGAATGGTGGCAGCTCTTTTCCCCAAGGTTCCTCTGGTGGCATCAACGTGGCCCAGTAGACACCATGCCGAGTTTGAAATTAATCTGTGCCTTGGGAGTACCGTCCACACACAGGTCCAGGAGCTGTGGACGGCTCTAACAACGAGACACGAGCGCTGGCTGGGGTGACAAGAACCTTGTGCCAGGCAGGTGGTGTAGCGATAACGGGCTCGAAATCTGCTGGCCGCCCTTAAGATTCGTTAGGCTGGAAGCACATCCCTTGCCTTGGCACAATGTCCATGAACTTGTCGCCAGAAATTTCTAAATAGCTACCCGGTCTGGATCTGCTGGTTGAATAAGGCTCGAGGTCTGAGTTCGCACTTCCGCCATTCGCACCCTGCTTTGTCCCGCTGCTGCCGTTTGTCAGCGTCAGCTCTGCCTCTCCCGTCAACCGTCTCAATTGTTGACGAGGCAAACAACGACGCTGGAATTCCACCCTCCACATATGCTCCGCGATTGGGGCAGCCGCGCAATGCCCTTACCCATTACGAAGTGACACATGGCCTGACAAGCAGCGGTACGGACCTCGTGGTGTTGAACCACCGAGAGTGGAGGCAGGTGAAAGAGCTCTGCACCATCCTTGCCAGTTTTGAAGAAGCCACCAAAATGGTCAGTGCGGACAATGCCCTTGTCAGCATGAGCATTGTGGTGATCTTAGTTCTGGAACGATCGTTGGACACTCTGAAACAACAGGTCCCGCCAGCGACGGAGGAGGAGACGGACACAGATGCGACACGGAGCCTTTCTCCCGTCAAATCCACAAGGCCCGACAGTTTTCACAATTTCATCGGTCTTCATTAGGCAGTGGTTCGGGGTCCAGAGCTAGTGCAAGGTGGCGCATCAGCTCTCAGGGTGCATCATCTCAGGCAAGTCAGGGCTGTGTTGAAGCTGTGCCGGAGGCAGCGGAGGAGGAGGTATTCCTAGACACCGATGTTACCGACGTCCCTGCCTTGGAAAGAGGTTGGCGCGAATTTGAGGCGGAGGAGGAAGATGAGGAAGATCAGTTTGCTAGTGCCCCTCGACCCAGAGGCTTGGGAAATCAAGGCTCCATCTCTCACATGAGTGCTTGGATGCTCCATTTCCTCCAACATGATCCTCGCATTAAGGCCATCAAAATGAACAACAGTTACTGGGTGGCCACCCTCCTGGATCCCCGGTACAAAACAAAATCAGCACTTTCCTTCCACCCACCCAAATAGAGAGTAAAATGCAGGAAATGGAGACCTTGCTGATTGATCAACTGGAGACATCTGTTGCGTCTGCTTCACGTTCCCCAAATGTCACGGTGGAACAACATCAGCGACGTGACAGCAGTAGAGTGCCAAGTAGGCGTAGCGGCAGCAGCAGGCAAGGTGGCAGAAGCCTAATGGTGACCTCTGGCAATCTTTGTTTACCACCTCACCAACGCATGCAATGCAGGGCACACATCCAACACACAGAGATCAGCTTAAGATCATGGTGCACGACTATCTGCGTCTCAACACCGATGTTTTTGCATGTGTTCCGGACCCAATAGACTTCTGGGTATCCAAAATGGACGAATGGCCCGAGCTGGCTCGTCACGCCATAGAGGTTTTGTCCTGCCCAGCAGCCAGCGTCATATCTGAGCGGACCTTCAGCACAGCTGGAGGAGTCATTACAGACAAACGCATCCGGCTTTCCACAGATAATGTGGATCGTTTGACTTTCATCAAGATGAATCAGGCATGGATCTCTGATGATGTTGTGGCCCCAATTGCCGAGGTCACCGATTAGTTGCCAGTCTACTTCACATTCCTTTTCAAACAGAAATGGTCCTCTTGAAAACTTTTTTTTAAAATGATCATTTCTTACTGCAATTTTTATTCTCTTTTCCCAACAGTTCATTTTGCTGGTTTTGCTGTGAGGAGACTGTAAAAGACAGCAAGGTTTCATGACAACACCGTATTCCATTTACTCACTTTATCTTAAGAAGTTTTCGCATTGTCAATGGTTTTGAGGTCATGTTGCTGTGAGATACAGCAAAAATCATGGTCCTTTGGAACAGAAATGTGACTTCTAAGTGGACATTTCCTCTCTCACAATTTTTAATAGTGGCTGAGAACTCATATCTAACATTTTTTGGGGTCATGTTGCTGTGAGATACAGCTTAATCATGGTCCTTTGGAACAGAAATGTGGCTTCTAAGTGGCATTTCTCCCTCACAATTTTTAATAGTAGCTGAGAAGTCATATTATAATTTTTTGGGGTCATGTAGCTGTGAGATACAGCAATAATCATGGTCCTTTGTAACAGAAATGTGGCTTCTAAGTGGCATTTCTCCCTCACAATTTTTAACAGTGGCTGAGAAGTCATTTTTATAATTTTTTGGGTCATGCTGCTTTGAAATGCAGCAATACTACAGGTCCATTATAAAAAATGTTGTTTCTAACAGACATTTGTTCTTCACAATTTACCTAAGTGTCTCAAGTGTCATGCTTTGAATTTTGGGGCATTTTGCTGTGACATGCAGCTATACTACAGGTCCTATTCTAAAAAAAATTGGTTTCTAACAGACATTTGTTCTTCACAATTGTCAAAAGTGGGCTCAAGGGTCATGCTTTGAATTTTGGGGGCATTTTGCTGTGACATGCAGCTATACTACAGGTCCTATTCTAAAAAATGTTGTTTCTAACAGACATTTGTTCTTCACAATTGTCAAGAGTGGCTCAAGGGTGATGGTGCTGTCAGAAACAGGAATAGGTAGGACACTGTTAATGGACACATATTGCAAAATGACTTGTTTTTTGCAAGATCTTTAACATAGCTATCAATCCCTGTATTGAGACAACCCATTAATACAATGAAAAAAAGAGAAACAAAGACATGGTGGGATTCCATCCTATTTTAAAAATGTTTTCGCTAGAATTAAAAGTAACGAAAAAACTTTGCATTTACAGAAATAGCTGTTAAAAAAAATTCCTCTGAATTGTACAAGGGAGTTACAGGAAAACTTGAACCAGATTAGGTTATTCAGAGACATGGAGGTAGTAGCACGGACAGAGAACAAATACAGAGACCATTTCCTCCAGCACGTTTGAGTAAAATAGAAAAAGAATGCAAGATAAAGGGCACCTGGGTGTAACAGGAGCGGTTAACCACCAGTATTCCAAGTGAAGCTCAATTGGTCCACACTCATACGGAGGGGCATGCGCTAACCCAGGTATTGACTGTGTACAGAGGAAGTGCGTGGCGTTCTCACACTTCCGCTTCCGCACTCTGCTTCAGCACGACAGTTTTTCGTTGCTACGCGGCATCAGGGCATTTTAACTCTGCGTGTTAAATAGATGACGGCCGCGCAGCCCTGGGCTTTCAACCGCACCCACTGTAACTCCGGCCCTGGGTCATTCTGTGGCCCCAGGACAGGTGTAGTCAATGTCCAGTGAAACTAAAATGGTGGTTGAAAGACTCCTTTTACCGGCACTTTTTAAATGTGGGGGTCATGCAGGTTTGGGGCTCATGCGTGGCCCATACCAGGTATAGTCAATGTCCCAGTGAAACTAAAATGGTGGTTGAAAGACGTCCTTTTCCGGCACTTATTAAATGGGGGGTCATGCATGGTTTGGGGCTCATGCTGTGGCCCAGGACAGGTATAGTCCCATGTTCCCAGATTCAACTAAAATGGTGGTTGAAAGACTATCCTTTATTCCGGCACTTTTAATGTGGGGGTCATGCAGGTTTGGGCTCATGCTGTGGCCCCAGGACAGGTATAGTCAATGTCCAGTTCACTTAAATGGGGTTTGAAAAACTCCTTTCCGGCACTTTTTAAATGTGGGGGGTCATGCAGGTTGGGGCTCATGCTGTGGCCCATGACAGTATTAGTCCAATGTCCAGTTTCAACAACTAAAATGTGGTTGAAAGAACTCCTTTTTTTCCGGCACTTTTTTTAAAATGTGGGGGTCATGCAGGTTTGGGGCTCATGCTGTCCCCATCCCAGACAGTTATAAGTCAATGTCCATGAAACTAAAATGGTGTTTGTTGAAAGACTTCCTTTTTCCGCACTATTTAATGTGGGGGGTCCATGCAGGTTGGGGCTCATGCTGTGGCCCAGGACAAAACAGGTTAATATACCAATGTCCAGTTCAACTAAAATGGTGGTTGAAAGACTCCTTTTTCCGGCAACTTTTTAAATGTGGGGTCCATGCAGGTTGGGGCTCATGCTGTTCCCAGGACAGGTATAGTCCAATGTCCAGTTCAACTAAATAGTTGGTTGAAAGACTCCTTTATTCCGGCACTTCTTTAATGTGGGTGTCATGCAGGATTTGGGGCTCCTGCGCGTTCCTGACAGGGATATTCAATGTCCCAGTTCAAGTAAACATGATGGTTCAAATCATACTGCCTTCTGGCACTTTTTAAATTGTGGGTGATGCAGGTTTAAGGTACAGCTGTGTACAAAGACAGGATAGTAAATGGTCTGTGACTTTTTTTCTGTGACTTATTATAACTAAAGTGTGTTGCTAAGATGTAGCACGTATCCATTTGGACTGTTGTGGATGTTAATTTCAGCTTCTCCAGCCTTGTTTTGGGTGAAAAGAGGTATTGTTCGCCTCCCATAGACTTAAATGGTCATCCGAGCTCAATAATCGATGCTCACTATCGAAATACACACTTATCGATAGCGGCCGCTATCGACTATCGATCGAATCTCGATAGCCAACCGCAATCGCTCAACACGTAGGGTGTAGGCGAATTGGGCAAATGGCATGAATCTTCGCTGTTTGGAACAGGCATGAGTTGCAAATCGAAGGCTCGGGTTGGTGTTTGTTCAACTTGCTTTATTCTATGTACTTAAAATTGTAATGTACAGTAATAATGATCTGGAAGCTTGAATCTTCTACGTTCACTACTACTTACAAACTGTAATTTTATACTCCCACAATTGGTTACACTTCGCATACAAATTATATTAAAGTTGTGTGTTGGGGCAGGGTGGGCGGGGGAGAAACAAAAATATTGTAATTCCGGAATGTGACTGCCTCGTACATATCTGTCACTTAGCTGAATATTCTGTGAGTCATTGTAATTTTAGTGACTTTATCTTGTTGTTTTATACCCTTCACTGTATGTTTTGGAGTGCTTAATAAACAGATGTTCAAAGAAATTTCTGACGACAAGGTTCATCGACATGTGGCCAGGCAAGGGATGTCTCCAGCCTAACCGATCTTAAGGGAGTCAAGCAGCAGAGTTCGTCCGTTTCGCACACCACCCACAATCCCACCTTGCCTGGCAACAGCAGGTTCTTGGCACCCAGCCAGTGCTCGGGCTTCTTCGAGAGCCGTCCACAGCGCCTGAACCTGTTGTGTGGACAGGTCTCCAAGACAGATTAATTTCAACACGGCCTGGTTTCTCTGGGCACTTGATGCCACCAGAGGATCTTGGGGAAAAACCCTGCACCAACCCTGCGGTTTAGAAGTGCGTGCGCCAAGCCTGAGAGCACCGTCACCACCCAGAGACATCCTCCCTAGTGAGCTGTACACAGAGATATACGGCCTTGGCCGTGCTTACTAGTCCACATGTGTCGGTGTGAGATGGACTTTTCTTCCGGCCACAGATTCCAGACAACAGCGCTTGAAATTTTAGATGACACGTGTCTGGCCAGGGCAGGGACGGCTTTTCTGGCAAAGAAATGCCTGCTCGGCATCTGTATTGGGTCAGGCAAGGGCCATGATGTGGCAGACACCCATCTGTGACCACCAGACGGAAGGCATACATTTTCCAATGCCAAAAGCCTGGCCAATGCCGACACATTCAGGCTTTTGCTTTGGATGGTATTGGTTAAAGTGTTCTTCTGTCTGCTCCCAAATCTGGAAGACAGAAGGCTGGCTGCTAGACTGGCCGCTGTAACGGCGTGCAGGTCGTCAAACAGGCGGGAAGAAAAGGTAGATGGGGCTCTGGTGGTGCTGGTGTACATCTCGCGATGGTGGAAGGCTGAAGCGAGGCTGATTCCTGATCATGACTCTGAGAGACATGGGGCACTAAGGGAAACGCTGGTGGTGGCGGAGGAGGAGAGGTCGGAGACAGAGGGTGTGACAGGTGGTTGGAGCCCGGCGGCGTCGGTCCTGGGCCTTTTTTTGGCCAAGTGTGTGCCTCCATTTTCAAACTCATCGATTCCTGCATGTGACTAACATGTTGGTGGTGGTTAACCACCTAAGGTTCTTTGCCTCTACTTATGCGTTACGGTAAAAAAAACAAATAGGCGCATATGACAATCGCTGTGAATCAAAGCTTGGTCAACAGAAGGCCCGGCTTTGAGAGGTCCTGGACCTTTTGACGGCGATAAGCGTGGAGACGGGTTAGCGCTGACCGTGGCTGGCGGAATCATATCGCGGACTTCTGCGACCGCCTCCCCCTTTTGAGGCGGAAGTAACCCGTACTGAGACTACCCCATCGTCTTCCTCCTCGTCCAGTGATGAAGCCGATGGCAAAGCAAAATTCTGTCTGAAAAGACCACGTTGGATCCGCAAATTTCATCATCATCATCATCAACACAGGTGACTTGGTCGTCCCCTGACATTTCTGCATCCAGAGCTGCGGCTACAAGCAAGAGGGACTGCAAGGGCGTGCCGACCTCGCACCTGGAATTTTGCCGATTGACCCGGCTTCCTTCTCCTCCTCTGATGGCATCAGTAACTGGGCGTCAGAGCAGAGAAAATCATCCTCCTTTTGCCTCTTGATCTTTTAACATGCCTTCTGACCCCAACCGCAGTTTGTCATCAAAGAGGTCTTCAGAAAATGGATTATCCACATGGTGGTACACGAGTTGACATTTGGGCTGCTTTATTGGACGGATGCTGGTGATGCTGATGACGACATTTGTGGCCGTACTGGGAGGACGAGCGAGGTAAGACTGCAGGATGCAGGTTGCATTAACCACTGAAGGACAGATGGCGACGCTGTACGTTACTGATATTCACAGGGCCCTGACCCAGCGATAACAGGCCTGACGGACCTCGCAACTGACGATCCCCGCTGGCATGCGTGTTTGTCGCCAGCACTGGAAGGACACCTTCCTCTCGTACCTCTACCTCCCATGTCCTAACCCCCTCTTCTCGCTTACCACCTGAATTTCGCTCAATGTTCAGAATATAAAAAATTTGAGAAGGTATGAAGAGTTTTGGAAAGCTCTTATTTAAAAGACATCAAATCACCGATATTCCTCAATGCCCTCAAATCAAAAACAAAATTGCTGGATTCAAATATAACTGCGAAGTAATCTATTCAACAAAGCTGGCCTGCGCCAAAGTAAAAAACACGTATCTGAAATGTATATCAGGGGAGGATAATAAAAAGGAATTTTTGTCACCTAACAATTCACCTGTGGTGACCTACAAAATTGCTGTACTTCAAATTTAACTCAAAGTAGATCTATCAACAAAGCTGGCCTTCGCCAAAGTGAAAAAACAACGTATCTGAAATGTATTTCGGAAAATAACTAAGTATTTTTTGGCACCTAACAAATTCACACTGTGGTGACTCACAAAATTGCTGTATTCAAATTTAACTGCAAAGTAGATCTATCAACAAAGCCTGGCCGTGACGCCAAAGTGAAAAAACACTTATCTGACAATGTATTCGGATAATACAAGGTATTTTTGGCACCTTCAATTCTCCTGTGGTGACAACAAAAATTGCTGTATTTCACATTTTAAGTGCAAGGTCCATCAATGAACAAAGCTGAGCTGCCCAAAGTCAAAAACAACGTATCTGAAAATTTATTCGATAATACAAGGTATTTTTTGGCAACTTTCAAATTTCTTCACCTGTGGGTGACTACAAAAGTGCCAGTATTCACATTTAAGTGCAAGTGCCTCAATGGAACAAAGCTGTAGTGCGCCACAGTCAAAACACACGTATCTGTAAATGTATTCGGATAATAAAAGGTATTTTTTGGCACCTATCAATTCACCTGTGGTAACTACAGAATTGCTGGATTCTAATTAACTGCAAGGTGGCACTATCAACAAAATCTGACTGAGCAAAAGTGCAAAAAACACGTATCTGTAATTTATTCGGATAATACAAGGTATTTTTTGGCACCTTTCAATTCACACCTGTGTGACTACAAAAATATTGCTGTATTCACGATTTAAGTGCAAAGGTGCCTGCTATGGAACACAAGCTGTAGTGCGCCAAAGTCAAAAAACCACGTAATCTGAAATTTATTCGGATAATCAGAGGTTTTTGGCACCTTTCAATTCACCTGGGGTGACTACAAAATTGCTGTATTCACATTTAAGGTGCAAGGTGCCTCAATGAACAAAAGCTGTATTGCGCCAAAGTCAAAAAACACGTATCAGTAATGTATTCGGATAAATAAAAAGGTATTTTTTTGGCACCTTTCAATTCACCCTGTGGTGACCTACAAAATTGCCTAGGCATTCACATTTAAGTGCAAGGTGCCTCAATGAACAAAGCTGAAGTGCGCCAAAGTGAATAAACACGTATCTGTAATGTATTCGGATAATAAAAGGTATTTTTTGGCACCTATCAATTCACTGTGGTAACTACACAATTGCTGATTCAAATTTAACTGCAAGGTGACTCTATCAACAAATCTGGACTGGGCAAAGGTGCCAAAAACACTATCTGTAATTGTATTCGGAGAATAAAAGGTATTTTTTGGCACCTATCATTTCACCTTGGTAACTACACGAATTGGCTGGATTCGAAATTATAACTGCAATTGGCTCTATCCAACAAATCTGACTGGGCAAAAGTGCAAAAAACACGTATCTGTAAATTATTCGGATAATAAACGGTATTTTTTGGACACATTTAATTCACCTGTGGTGACTACAAATTGCTGCATCACATTTAATTCTTAGAACGAATAGCCAGCCCAAAAAAGGAATTGGCCTTTTAGACAAACTTGCTGATAATGGCACGGATGCTCAGTCCAAGAATGGCAGATTAAGGTTTCACTTGAAAAAGTAAATATCCTGCCCACGAGCAGTGTACAAATTCGTTCGATGAAAGCATACAAAAATTATATGGGCACATTTAAAAATACAACATAGGAAGAAAACAAGGCACTCACCAGTCAAAAATCCGTGGCAAAAATATGGGTATAGAGGCATGAGTGGGAGCGTGATGCTAACGCGTTTCGGGCTTAAGAAGCATTTGTGCCCTTACTCATAGCGATGGTGTATCTAAAATGTAGTCATCTATTTATACAAACAAGCCACAAGTATAAACCACATTAATCAATTAGTTAATTACCAAATTGCAGTCAGATATGCACCAAAGTGTTCCTACCTTAGATGAATGCTCAAACGCCATTGTAAACTGCATGCGGTAACAAACGGAAGTGATGAATATCACTTCCGGACATGCGCAGATAAGAGGCAGTGTATAGAATGGGCAAAAATTAGATTCATTGTGTGCTGCGCCGTGCGCCGCAGACACAGAGAACACCGTCCGCCAACATCCTGGTCATTGCGCAGGGCAGCTGCCATGTCAAAGACAAGCAGCTGGTAAAGAAACCCGGCTGCATGACTCCAATATGCACAAATCCAAACCGCAGCGGGCATGCGCAATTGAACTGAAATGTATAAGACGGGCAGACTGGTGTTCCCCGCACCGGCGCACGCGTAAACACATAGATCAAAGTTACGTGTGCCTGAATAAATAAACGGCACTATAAGGAAAAGAAACATGTTGGATAAACGACTGTGTTATAAGTGGTCTATATGAGATGACAATAAAAATCTTACAATGGTGAGACAACATAAAGATACATATAAATTTAAAGTAGTATACATTAATGAAAAATAAAAAATAATAATAATCATCAAAAAGTAAACAAAAAGACAAGGAAATAACAGGCAGGGGAGATTAGTACTGGGCGACAGAGTTACTGGTGTATATAATTTTGGTTTTAATAATGGAACATGATTTCCCTACGCATATTTAAACCATTAGGCACTGGGGTATCTAGTATTGTTATCCAATATGCCTCTCTGTCTCTAAGATGTCGTTCTAAGTCCTCTTCTAACAGAAACGGACACATTTACTCTAATGTCCAAAATATTTGAGTGCACTGAAATCACATTCATGAACTTGTATGAAAATGGTTTGGCTAGATTAGTTTGTTCCTAAATGAGGTGATGTTGATTATCATTAAATGTGTTCCTGAAATTCTAGTTTTAAGTTTTCTGATGGTACTTCCTATATATAACAAGTTACATGACTGACAAAGAGCTCCATATACCACATTCTGAGAATTACAGTTGATGAAGCTCTTTATTGTAAATGTTTTTGTTCCCTTAGAGTTGCTAAATTCTTTACATTGCAAGGCGAAATTGCAGTTCGGCAGGGAGTGGTGCCACATTTATAAAACCGTTGAGCAACTAAGCCAAGTGGACTGTTTGTTGATAGTACAGATTGTATTAGATGTTAGCAAATTTCCCAGAGTTTTGGCTCTACGTGATACTACTCGATGACCTTTGGAAAGAATCTCATGTAAGGTGTCATCCTCAAACAGAATGGGTAAGTATTTGTTGACAATGCTTTTAATGTGTTTGAACTGTCTGCTGTGATCTAGTACAAGAGTGGGAAAACCATATTCCACAATTTGCTTTCGTTTGGTTAACAGTAAATCCTGTCTATTTTTGGCTAATGCCTTATTGTAGGCTGACTGTAATAAACAATTAGGATATCCTCGTGCAGACAATCTGTTTTGTATATTTCTTGCCTCTGACTTAAAAGATCTCAGTGTTGCCTACAGTTGACGCTAGCACTTAAATTTCTCCTATGGGTATGGATTTTTTTTTTGTGATTTGTTCTGAAAACTTTTGAAATGTAAAATGTGTTACCAGATGTACACACACACTTCTGTAAGTGGTGGAAATGATGGACTCATGGACTTCTCCAGCCAATTGCAGATCCAAAAAACAAATCGACCGTGCGTCAGAATGAAAAGTGAATTTTAAATTAAAAATATTATTGTTGACATACGTTATAAATGAGGGCATGGCAGATACATCTCCCTTCCAGATAATGAGAAGATCATCGATGTATCTGCCATACCACTCAATTTGATGCAGAAAAGGATTGTTTGTGGAGAATATGTAGAGTTCCTCCCACCATGACATAGTCAGGTTTGCCAATGAGGGCGAAAATTTCGCCCCCATTGACACCCCCCGTAATTGTAAGAAAAATTGGTTGTTAAAACTGAAATAATTATGAGAAACCAAAAAATCAATGACTGTCAGAATATACTCAATCAAGACAGTAGAGTAGTTGCTGTAGTTATATAAATGGTATGAGATGGCCTGATGTGACACATAGTGTGGTATGCTAGTGTACAGAGATTCAACATCAAGGGTAATCCACTGAAATTCTGGATGCCAAATTTTGTTTTGAAAAAACTTAAGTACACTTCTACTGTCATGTAAGTAACCAGGAACACGTTTAACAAGTGGCTGGAGAAGTGAGTCCACCCACTTACTAAATCTTTCTCAGAAAGAGCCAATGCCTGAGACAATTGGTCTCATTGGTGGAACAGTTGGATGTTTGTGAATTTTGGGCAGACCATATAACACAGGGATCCGTGGATTGTCGCATTTTATAAAGTCAGCTTGACTGCGAGTTAAGGTACCTAAATTGACTCCCTCCTCTACCAGTTTACATAACTCATTATTGTAATTATGTGTTGGATTCTGATCTAGTTTGTAGTAGGTTGATCTATCCGATAGTGCTAATTCCATATATCTGCAATAATCATCCTTGTTGAATACTACAATGGTGCCACCCTTATCCGCCATTTTTATTTCGATTGTTTGCATTGATTCTAATTGGCTAAGGGCGACTTTATGTGAAAATTTGAGATTAAATGGAGAGCCCTTATTGACGGTGTTGGATAACTCCCTAAGTTCTTTTTCAATAAGAAACTGGAATTTGTCTATTGAGGGGGTCCTGGAGTGAACTGGGTAAAAATCTGGATTGGACACTGGAAAGCATTCCGCTTGGCTAACAAGAGTTTGGCGTACAGTGCCTTCCAGTTCCAGATCATGTAAGGAGGATAGAGCCACCTGTTCTGGGAAGGAACATTCATGAAAATCATTAGCAGTATTACTTATTGCACTATCAGAGTCAAGCTGAATTTGTGAATCGCTGTCCTGCCAAAAGTGTTTTTTTTTTTAGAGTTAATAACCTTATAAATTTGTTGATATCTTTAATGGTTGTGAATAAGTCAAAATTACGTTCTAACGCATAGTTAAGACCTAATGATAGGACAGCGATTTGATCTTGTGTTAAATCAATGGAAGACAGATTCAATACATCCACTATATTGCATTGTCCTATTTTGTGTTCCATAGGCGATTGACATTCTTGATTCTCTTCTTGTGTTTTCCTTCCTCCTCTATGCCGATGTGTGGTGCCTGGTTTGCGCTTCTGTTTTTTTTGATTTTTGTAATAGGGAGGTGGGTACCTGGCCCCCTGTGAGCTGGTAGTGGCAATGCTATCTTTGGAGGTATCCATAGATGTATCAGTATTGTCATCTGAGGAGTCGGAGTGTCTCGGATCAAAGCTAACTTTCCTGTTTCTGTTTCTCCATCTTTTGCTTCTGTGAGGGCTTTTGAGGATTGATCTTGGTGTATTCCAATTGGAGGTGCGGCGACCCCACTCGTACACCCTATTATATACACCAGTAACCCTGTCGCCCAGTACTAATCTCCCCTGCCTGTTATTTCCTTGTCTTTTTGTTTACCTTTTGATGATTATTATTATTTTTTATTTTTCATTAATGTATACTACTTTAAATTTATATGTATCTTTATGTTGTCTCACCATTGTAAGATTTTTATTGTCATCTCATATAGACCACTTATAACACAGTCGTTCATCCAACATGTTTCTTTTCCTTATAGTGCCGTTTATTCATTCAGGCACACGTAACTTTGATCTATGTGTTTACGCGTGCGCCGGTGCGGGGAACACCAGTCTGCCCGTCTTATACATTTCAGTTTAATTGCGCATGCCCGCTGCTGTTTGGATTTGTGCATATTGGAGTCATGCGGCCTGGTTTTCTTAACCAGCTGCTTGTCTTTGACATGGCAGCTGCCCTGCGCATGACCAGGATTGTTGGCGACGGTGTTTCTCTTGTCTGCGGCGCACGCGCGCACACATTGATCTAATTTTTGCCCATTCTATACACTGCCTCTTATCTGCGCATGTCCGGAAGTGATATTCATCACTTCCGTTTGTTACCGGCATGCAGTTTACAATGGCGTTTGAGCATTCATCTAAGGTAGGAACACTTTGGTGCATATCTGACTGCGATTTTGGTTAATTAACTAATTGATTAATGTGGTTTATACTTGTGGCTTGTTTGTATAAATAGATGACTACATTTTAGATACACCATCGCTATGAGTAAGGGCACAAATGCTTCTTAAGCCCGAAACGCGTTAGCGTCACGCTCCCACTCATGCCTCTATACCCATATTTTGCCACGATTTTTGACTGGTGAGTGCCTTGTTTTTCTTCCTTGCTTTGTATTTTAAATGCTGCCAATAAATTTTTGTATGCTTTCATCGAATTTGTACACTGCTGTGGGCTGGATATTTACTTTTTCAAATTCACATTTAAGTGCAAGGTGCCTCAATGAACAAATCTGGACTGGGCAAAAGTGCAAAAAACACGTATCTGTAATGTATTCGGATAATACAAGGTATTTTTGGCACCTATCAACCTGTGCTGACTACAAAATTGCTGGATTCTAATTTAACTGCAAGGTGGATATATGAACAAAGGTGGAATGGGCAAAATTGAAAATGAACACCTATCTGAAATGTATACTGATAATTAAAGTGGAGTTTTGCACCTAACAAAGAGACCTGCAGTTACTAGAAAAGATGTGTATCCAATATAAGTTCAGGCTGCCCAATATCCAGGAAATATTTCAATAGAAAACTGTTAATAATAAAGCTATTGCAGTGCAATGTCTACACTAAGTCTTGGTGAACTTTATCCAGTATTCTTTATAGAGCTTGTCTGTGTTCGCCCGCGGGGGCACCCCCCGTGACTTTACAGCGGTAGATGCTCCTTTAAAATTCACTACCTAACTACATAAAATCTTCCAATCTCTAATCTAACTAAATTGTAAGGATCACAGCTAACAGTAGAGCTTTCTCTGTGAAGAAATAGATTAATTTCGCTGAGCTGTTTGGACACAAGCAGAGCGCACGTCCTTCTGCTCTGAGACGCTGAGAGACACTGAGGCTGAACAGGAAACGCTGTTCTATGGAAAACGAGGTCATGTGATTTTTCCAGCCAATCGCAACCATACACATCCCAGTCATGACGTCACACACACATCTCACCCTGCTCTATTCTGTAAGCTGATTTGCTGGCCGCCAAAATGACAGGAAGCGCCGAAAATGGCGCGATCTTAATAGATGATGCACAGATTTTAACCTAAATTATCGCATGATCTAAAAATTTCGATCAACCATAAAAATGTGCTGATTTCAACTTTGTCGATAATAATCGCTCAACACTAGATATCACTGCTAACATATTTGACACATTCAAATGTGTCATGCCTGGCGTATAATGTGCTTAGTTTTGGTGTGCTACAGTTCATTTATATAGAGACTAGGGCATCGACAGTTTTTTGGCACAAAATACACCGGAAAAATGGTGCAGCCCTAATGGGACATATCGCCCTAAATATTTATATCACAAAGTTGTGTTCATACACTGCAAGCATGCCAATAAAAAGGGGAAGAAATTATAACTTGAAGCAATTATATTGTTAAAGAATTATTTTCTATATTTTTCCTTTTTGGATTTGCATTGTTATTATTTGATTTTGCAGTTTACATACACCAAGGGCGGCATGTATGAAATTTGGCGTGTTAACGCCTGAGATAGGGCGCATAACAAAGTTCTGCAGGTGCCATGTAATGCGCCTGATAATGGCATGCGGGACATTCAAACATGTAGCAAACGGGACTGCGCCTGATATCAGGCTGAAAAGACGCCAGATAGCTGAAGCAATCCCGTTCATACATGTCGCCCCAAATATTTTGTTATTGGGGATTTACTTTTAGGCTTAGAAATAAGACACTACAAATACATTACCAGAATACACTGGTAGTTTAGTGAATGGGTGTGTATTTGGAATTTGGTCAATGTGTTCTGTGAGATGGTGGATATTAGTCATGGTCCATGGCAGTGGTCTTCAAACTGCGGCCCTCCAGCTGTTGGGAAACTACAACTCCCATCATGCATTTATATAATCTATAACAGTGGGCATGATGGGAGTTGTAGTTTCCCAACTGCTGGAGGGCCGCAGTTTGAAGACCACTGGTCCATGGTGTCCTCAGGGGGAAGAAGGGAAGTTACATTGAGAAATACTTGTAAATTTAGTGCTGTAGCGTTCAATGGGGAAAACAAAGCTTAAACATTTCCTCTACCCTCCCTTCACTCACATCCGTCACCCTTGGTTGAACTTAATGGATATATGTCTTTTTTCAACTGTAATATGTAGCATTGATAAACTGTAATATGTAGCATTGACAAATAAAATGTAAAATGTGAAGCAAGCACAAGATGTTGTGATGAAACATGCTGTGACAAAGCTAGAGCCTCTTCACTCACCTGTGTTGGTGACCGTCACATTGCTTTCACTGCCAGCACTTACTGATCGGGAAACGGGTGCTGCATTTTTGTAAAACATATCAGTGATTATGGTTAAGTAAATCTGAGCGTGTAACAAGAACAGACTAAATAAAAGGTTTCTGCAAATAAACAATATTTACTCTTGTGCCCGAGGCCACAATTAGGCCATGTCCCCACTGCACGGGTTTTCGGCCGGTTTTGCAGCCGGTTTGTGGTTTTTCAGACCGCCTGAAAAACCGGCCGAAAATTAGCACAATGGTGCTCTATGGAAAAACCCGGCAGCAGCCCCCCACTGCAGGGGGTTTTCCGCCTGGCGGTTGTGTCGCCGGCGGTCCGGGGGGAAAAAACATTGAAACATGCCAATCTTCCGTCCGGTTTCCGGACGGAAGATGTGTGCTCATTTGGGGGGGGGGAGGGCTTTTCTCCGTCATTGCGGAGAAAAGCCCCCCCCCCCCCCCTCGTGGGGGCCCCAAAACAGGACAAATCCCGCCGGCAAACCCAGGGGGTATTTGCCCCTGTCCTTTTGTAAACGCCCCTTAAGGCACTACTGCTGCCAGAAGATGAAATTAAAAAAGGTGCCCACTGCTACCCTTAGCAATCATATGTAAGTGTACTCATCTGCTCAGTTGGGGTTATAAATCATTTCAGGGGGTACAGTATACAGACATAACACATTTTAGGGAGGGTGATATGGTACAAGATAAAAACTTGTAATGGACAGATGGACCCCAAATGATTTGGGCTCTTAAAATTTCCCAAAAAAAATTGCTCCTACCCAAATTTTTTTTAAAATGTTTTTGATATAGCACCTCAATTGGATTTTTTTCTTAACATTCACATTAGATGTCAGTGGTGTACATAGATGAGAACAAGAGCTCATTACAAAGATTATTGCGGGAGAGAGGGGGGCTGCTATGTAGGACAGAACGGTATGATGTGTCCCACACCAAGCCAATTCTAATTCCCTCCCTCCTTAGTAGCAATTAATAGTTTTTCTAGAGTGGAGCTCTACATGAGTTCTCACCTTCTAATAGCAGATGTTAGTGCCAACCAAAATGACAATGCATCCCTTTAAATAGCATGCATGAGACCGTAAAGGGGGTTTTCCAAATTACACATTTTTTAGTTATCAGTATAGCGCTAACAAATTAATGTATCTTTCGTTCCTCCTTTAAACACGAGGCCATCTCTTTACCCCTCCTGTCTGTCCAATTATAGCTCCATCTCACTGCTCCCGCATGCCTCAAAACTCCTTGAACAGCACGTCAAGCTTGAACTGTCCTCTCATCTCTCATCCAATTCTCTTTTTGACCCCTTTCAGTCTGGTTTTTAAATTTTATCACTTCCTAAACCACCTAATTTAAAATCAACAATGAACATAAAATGCTAAAAACTCTGCATACTCTGTGCTTCTCCTTTTTTGGCACTCTTTGACATTCGACCCTCCTTTGCTACATATCTTCTCATCCCCCGGCATACGACTTGACCCTTTTTTGGCTCCCTAAACCCCACTGATTAGACACTCGCGTATCTCACTCTGCACCACTTTCCCCTTCTCGCCTTCTCTCGTCGTGTCCCCGGGGGCAGTCCTGAAGCCATACCTTTCTATTATACTCTTACCGGGGCAGCTCCAAAAAATCAAATGGCTTTCAGTACCCTTTGTTGCTGATAACACCCCCTTTACATCTCCGACCCGGGTTAAAATCTACTCTCCTGGGTCCCAACTGTCTATACCCTACTTCAATATCAAACTTTCCACCATTCCACTCTATCCATACATGCAAGCCCTCACCTCTGCTCACACCTTAACTCTGCTACTACAAAAATGCAACATCCTTCTCTGTGGCCTCCCGTCTAGCTCTCTTGATCCTCTTGCTCATCCTCTGCCTCTCCCCTCTGTAAATCCCTTCACTGGCTACACATTGCATAGCGAATTCAGTTCAAGTTACTAACTATGACCTACA
>JAODAL010039075.1:0-38414 GCA_025379985.1 Phyllomedusa bahiana
GGTCAGCCGCTATCATTGAAGATGGGGAGGCTTTTTTCCATCCCGTGAAACGACAATAGGGTAAAGCACGCTCCAAACTGTTTGCCCTTTGGGCGGGGCAACCATTCTTAAAAATTTTTTGAATTGCAGGAAGAGGTGCAGCTTTTTGAGACATTTTGGTGCACCGGGCGATAATCATTTTGAAAACGACAACTGTTGAGGCTAAATGAGGCTCTTACTCTCGACCTTAGCGGCTGTTTGCAGTAAATAATAGAAGACACCGATAGGCCAAGGACTGGCCCACCTTCTGTTCTAATCATTTGTGCAGGGCTGGTACGCCTTTTTCGAAAAGAAATAACTGCTTGGACTCTCCACCTCACTCGGCACAACCATTAGTTCTCTGAACGGGGGCAGAGTCCACCATTTGGGAAAAGGGGAAGGACTGCAGTCCCAAACCAACTTGGACAGGACATGGTCAGCTTCTGTACCTTAGGATGGTTGGACTATACTCCCTGAAATCTTGGCAATCGCCTCGGTGAACGACTGCTGGCCCCATGAATGGCGGGGAGCAGGAGCATCTGGATCGGTAGGTAAATGGAAAAAGAAACAGCTCCCTTTGGCAGAGGTGGGGGAATCCTTGACTGCCTGAAATGGGAGGCGTGCCACTGGGTGCTGCTGCTACCAGGAGGGGACCGCCACATCTGAGACACGTTTCTACCAGGCCACTGGATGGTGATGCTACATGTGTTGACGCAGGGCCATGGTGCCAACGTTAGGTCCCTGGCCACGCTCCTCCAGTGTCTTGGCAAAAAACTGCCACACCGTCGAGTAGGTGATTGTCCCTCCGACGCTCGCCACTGACTGACTACTACCGCCACTGCCTTTTGGGGAGCCTCTGTGCCGCTATTTTTCTTGAACCTGCGAAGGGGATGGTCTACACTACCAACTTAATGGCTGCCCCGCTGCCTGACGCGCAAGCTGCCGCCATCTTCTCCCAAAGATGATGATGAAGCCCTTGCTTCACCCAGAACTCAAGTGCGATCGGCTACATCATCATCGATTAGTGTTTGCCCATCATTGCTGTCCTTCTCAATGGTCTCGGTATGCAGAGCCTGATTACTCGCATCATAACCTCCCATGCCACACTTCACATCACTACATGACCGCTTACTGCAAGAAGCAGCGGATATCTGCCCCACCTCTTTGCTACCAAGTAAACTCCTAAATGTTTCCCAAATAGTTTGTCCTTGCTGTATAGTGGCACAGACCCAGACCACAGAGTAGTTTCTCTGGCTGAGGGGAAACGAACAGGACAGAGCGGGGTTTAGGACAGTGGGCCTCTGACCTTCTCCCGGCCATGCCAACTAAAGGTTTTGTCTGACAAACCCACAGACTCTTGGCTGGGTTTGTCAGATTCATTTGGTAGGGAAGTGGGGACTTAGTCAACCAATTTAAAACTGTTGGCTTGGTGCTCAACACACGGCCACTAGATGACACCGGTAGCTCTGGCCTCATCGAGTCACCCCTGCTGCGACGTTCCCTTACTATGTTGTGACCTGTGCCTGCTCCAGGAATATTTGTGCCACTGCCACTCGCATGTGAAGGGCCTGCTACCTCTCTGTCTTACATACTGTTGGATCAAAAATTTACAATACAACAGACTCTGTTTAATGAAGATGTCTGTATATGATAAATACACACCCTGTATTTGACTCAAATTGCCCCACAAACAAGAGGATAAATTGACCTTTGGGTATAAATAAAATACCCTCCAGAATGAACCAGATGGAATTCAGGCGTGTATGGGGCAGAAATACACACCCTGTATTTGACTCAAATTACCCCACAAACAAGAGGAGAAAGTGCTGCAGCAGAAAGATGCTTGTCGACAGGAGAAACACTGACAAGTGGTAGAATTTAAGATGGCTGCCGTATTTATAGGGCTGTGACATCACAGAAGCCCGCTAGCTGCTGATTGGCTTCTTGTCTACACATGTCATTGAGGGTGTTCTTTTCTTCCTCCCATAGTTCTCTACCCCATGTCACACCATGTGACACCATATTAGGAAAAAAGACGATTCACCATGAACATCGCCTTCGTGCAAAATCGAATTTTCCCTGAAATTCTAAACAAATTCCACTTTGTTAGAATCGATTCGCCCATCTCTAATTATATGCAACAAAATATTTAGTTAATTAGCAAAAGTAACTGTTTGTATAGGGCTTAAACTAAGGCAACACATTAGTAATATTACTATTATTATTTATTTATTTATTTATTTATTTTAAAGGGCCATTAATCCCAGGGTGCTATACTTTCAAGGGGGTTTTATACATACATATGGCAAACAGAGTACAGTGGCATCAATAAAGGACTAAAAAAAAACTGGTAAAGTGAGAGGACCTTGCCTGCAAGGGTTTACAATCTACAAGAAAAGAGGAAAGAGACAGAAGGTGAAGGGCAGACATATTTGTGAGGTGGTGAGGGGGCAGTGGGGTTATTTTAGGTTACAAGCTATCCTGAAGTAAAAGGTGAAGAAGAGTCTAATGTGTTGTGGCAATGAGTTACAGAATCTATATCAGTGGACATGATGGGTGTTGTAGACCGCTGCTGTATTGCTATCCAACTATATTCTCTTTTTTGAACATCTTTAAAAATATATTATTCAGACTGTGAGGTTCATGAAAAAATTCACTACTCAGTTCTTGTATTTTCTTACATTAGTTCATCCCCAGTTACATCACATGAACCAGGATTAAGGATTTAGGACTTCCCAACTGCACAACAAATGTTACTGAGAAACTGATCTATTGGCTTCAAAGACCACTGTGTGTTCAATATCACACCCCAGGCAGACTCTCTGGAGTCCTGGTCATCATCACAGGAGGGTATTAGGCCATCCAGCATGAAACAATACGATTTTGTAGACACTTAGTCACCGCAGTTTTATGCCCACTTTAAGTCATAACCATACATCATAAGCACACCCCAATTTCATATTTGTAATTATGAAAACACCATATACGCATAGCTGTCACTTCCTCATTTGTAGGACTGATGGATAGAGAGAAATGGGAAACTAGTACTAGGAACAGAGCAGCAACCCTGAGTTTGGTACCCCAATGTAACTTGGGCCCATCCACTCTGTGCCATTCCGGAGCTGAGATATGATCCATTCCATGTTAGAAGCTTCAAACAGCTTGACTCTGGAGGTAAGAGAATGTCAGACCATCTGAGGGGCTTCTGGCCCGATATAATCCTGTAACAGACCAGGCTTATATCTAACAAGTAACTGGTGTCAGTCTTCTGTGCTGGAAGAGTTCTGTTTCACCGGTGCGGGTAAACAGATCTCTCCCTGCCGTTCAGGGTTTGGGTGAGTGGAGTATCCTCTCTTACTCCCTGGGTCTTCCTGTGCCCCTGTGGACTGGATTTTACTGTGCAATAGTATCCGAATGACCTTACGTACCCATAAGGAGAATGCAAAGTCACAAATACACCCCCAAGTTAGGCCATCAACCCTCGAGTGGGGACAGTTCCCTGACACAGACCAACAAGTTAAATTCTGAAAATTAAAATAAAAAAGAGAGCAGAAGAGTAGGAGGAGGACAGCAAGAAGGAATAAGCTTGGTGGAAGAGATCTAAAAAGTATATTCTTTAGATAAATACAAATACTAAAGTTAAAAAAAAAAAAAAGCGTTTTCCAGTTACAGGGATAGCAAGCAATCACTGTAGGCGAGAAGCAATGCACAGGTCTGAAAGGCAATACAGCAGGTAAGTTGCTAGTACCTGGCATCTATGGTGTAAGTCCCCGATTGTTGTCCCTGTGCCCCAGATCTCCAGACAAATACCAAATTAAACTATATGTGTGTCCTCAAGATGCAGATATAGCTTAACACTATGATTGTACAGGGAGCTCTCCTTGACTATACTCTCATAGACTTTAGGCCACTTAAGGCATGTATAGGGGATGGGATCACTCCCTATGGACAGTTGCTTTGTTGCAGTTCCTAGTTGTCCAGCAAAAGGGTTACTTGGTCACAAGCCGGCTATGGACTATGCTCAGGTTGTCACATTCTACCAGGAAACCTTCTCACAGTGAAGAAAAAAGAAAAGGTGAAGCGGCAGGTATGCAGGAGAAGAGAACAGAAAGAGTCCAGCACATTGAGTCATGAAGGGAAGAACAGGGGACTGTCTGATAGAAGTGAGAGATAACGGGATACGGAGAAAGTGAACCATTTTAAGTACTTCAGGGATTTCAAGAGTATGTGTGACCACTGCAAGGTAAAGCATGCTAGTACCCCTTGTGTGGAAACTGGCCCTGTGGCTGGCAGCATAAAGTAGACCTGTAAAATGTGATGTGCCATTACTTTAAGTGCTGTTAGTAAAGCCTAAAAGATCCAAGCTGATAAATCTATGTGGTTGATTCTTCAGCACTGGCACACTATACATTGCAACAATCCCACACCGGTAAGCCTGACATACATACACATCCACTATGCACCAGTCGGGACACCTGCCTGTGCACCTGACACCTGCACCGGTAAAACCACAGAACAGGACCCTTGCACAAGCTAGCCTTATATGGTGGTAACAATCACCTTCATCTGCCAGGGATCCCATCCAGAGTCTCAAAGGTTGCAACCATAAAGAGACAAAGCAGCTCCATTAGTTTTGGGAATGGCATTAATATTAATAGTATTACTAATTATTTGCCAATGTTTCTATGAAGGGAGCACTTAAAGGCCAGCATTACTACATGGGGCATGAAAGAAACACTGTTACTGAGTGGGGAAATTAGGAGGCACCATCAATGAGTGTGGGCACCAAGGCTGAGTAGGGGGCATCAATATTTAGCAGGTACACTAAGTAGCACCAAAATCAATTAGGGGAATAAAAGGGCACTATAGATGGGTGTGGGCAATAAAGGACATCCTTACTGAGTGAGGGAACCCTAAAAGGGCATAATTATTGGGTAGAGGGCACTAAATGTGGACCGTTATATAGTAAAGTAAACTGTGTGCAGGACACTAAGGGCCACATGTATGAACGGGCTTTTCGCCCATTTTCTGGCGTATACTGCGCCTCCAGCCCGATTCCTGTCGGACGCGGGGATTCAGTGTTAGGCGCAGTGTTCGCACTTTCAAGCTGCGCCCCGCATGAAGTGGCGGGCAGTGGGCGTGGTGTGGGGCGCGGGGTAGGACGTTCGGGGTGGAACGCGGCGGCGCTCGAAAACCCGAGGCATGTACAAATGCGAGTCGGCAAAGCGGGGGCCAGTGCAGCGCTCGGCAGCTCCGACAAGCAGACCGGGTTTACTTCGGCCTAAATGCTCCGACAGAGGCAAAGTGAAGCAGGATCCGAACATGCGAGGAAGCAGATCGCGACAGAAATTTCGGCGCTCCGCTCCGTGCAGCAGGAGTATGATTCCGAAAAAAAATCGCCTTTATAAAGGCGGAAAAACATTTGTCAGAAAAGAGCTGAACGTACAAAATAAACATAATAAAAAAAATAACTTTCCAAAACTCTAGAACGGCGCAATATCAAGAATTATGATATTGTAAATTGCCGGGAAATACAGTAATTCAAATTCTGAAACCAATTCTCAGTGGTCGGCATAAACCGGCCAATCAGAATAGGAGTGACAGTGAACCATTAAAACCTATGGGGAAGGATTGACCAATCAGAATCCACGGCGGGATAATTCAAAATACAGTAAAAAGACAGAAAAGAGTTTGATTGGCTGAGCTAGGGGGGGTTTGGCTAGCTCGGCCATCAGGAATTGGGAGCGACAAAGACCCATTCTAGTCTAGGGAGAAGTTTAAGCCCAATCAGAATCCACGGCGGGATAATTCAAAATACGTAAAAAGGCAGAAAAGAGGCTGATTGGCTGAGCTAGCGGGTGCTTGTCTACCCCAAGCCAATCAGAGCGCGAGCTACTTCTCCCATTATAGTCTATGGAGAGATGGGGCGCACTGAATCTCGGCGCTCAGCGCACGAGCGGCATGAAGTATTAATCCAAAAATTATTTTTATTAAATGTAAACATTATCAGATAAAGAGCCGAACCCTTCTTTACAAATAAACCCAGTTAAAAACCCGAACAACGCGTTTGTCGCCGAGACCGGCGCTACTAGGGAATTGCAATAGAGAGAATCGCCGGGAAATACAGTAATTCAAATTGTTTAAGCTATTCTCATTGGTCGGCATAAACCAGCCAATCAGAATAGGAGCGACAATGTCCCCTTATAAACTATGGAGGAGAATTGACCAATCAGAATAGGAGCGACAAAGTCCCATTATATGCTATGGAGAAAAATTGACCAATCAAATTCAAAGGCGGGACAGTTCAAAATACAGTAAAATGCAGAAAACGAGCTGATTGGTTGAAGCGGCGGGGGCTCGTCTAGCTTAGCCAATCAGAGCGCGAGCTACTTTCTCATAGAGTTTTTATGGGAAAAGAAATTCTGAGCGCGCTCTGTGATTGGCTAAGTTAAAAAAGGCGCCGTTAATTTGGACCAATGGGAGAGCGAGCGGACGCTCCTATGGGGTTTTTTAATGCAATCTGAAATAAAACTGTACATGGCCGAAATCAAATTATAACACTACAGAAGTTGTCCTGATGTGTATATTAAAACGAATGGATAATATGGGGGTAACGAAAAAAAAATATTAAATCAATAAAATCATGTTTATTTCTCTATTTTCGTTGCACCCATACTATTGATCCTTGGCTAACGAAAATAATAGACTATAATGGGAGAAGTAGCTCAAGCTCTGATTGGCTGGGATAGACAAGCACCTGCTAGCTCAGCCAATCAGCTCTTTTCTGCCTTTTTAATGTATTTTGAAGTACCGCCGTGGATTCTGATTGGTCTAAACTTCTCCATAGAAATAGAATGGGTCTTTGTCGCTCCTATTCGATTGGTCAATAATTCTCCTAGGCTAGAATGGGTCTCTGTCGCTCCTATTCTGATTGCTGAGCTAGCCAAGTCCCCGTAGCTTAACCAATCAGCTCTTTTCAGCATTTTTTTTTTTTTTTTTTCTGTATTTTTTTTGAACTATCCCGCCGTGGATTCTGATTGGTCTAAACTTCCCCATAGTTTTCAATGGTTCACTGTCGCCTATTCTGATTGGCCGGTTTATGCCGACCAATCAGAATAGCTTTCTGATTTTGAATTACTGTATTTCCCGGCAATTTCCAATATCCTAATTCTTGAATTAGGATATTGGAAAGTGATTTTGTTTTATGTATTTTTTATTTTTTAGGTTTCAGCTCTTTTCCTGAGAATGTTGAACGCCTTTATAAAGGCGATTTTTGATTCATACTCCGCACCGACATCTGGAATGATTTCTCGCTGTTCCAGCCTGTCTCGCATCGGAACTGTTTTTTCGGCGCAGCCCCGCACGGCGCCTAAGTCCCGCACTGCGCCCATGTCCCCGCACTGTGCCCCACACACACTGGCGAGGCGCAGGGAACTTTTCCCCGCATGTATGAGAGCGCTCCCTCCGGCGCCGAAACATAGGCGCAGCGCCGCACTGAAACTCGGGCCCCGCATAGCGCCGAACACACTGACCAGGCGCGGCGGACTTTTCCCCGCATGTATGACCGCACTACCTCCGGTGCCGAATCCTAGGCGCAGCCCTGCATTGCGCCTCGGACCCGCACTGCGCCTAAAACACAGGCGAGGCGCGGCGGACTTTACATTGTATGTATGAGCGCGCCCCGGCCCCGACATAAATCAGGCGCAGATTCCGCCGGAAAACTAACGGAAAGGTGCCCCCCGACCCAGCGGGATTCATACATGTCGCCCTAAGTTTTAAATTACACTGGGTAGAACTTTTACTGTGTGTGTGGGACACATATGGCACTGTATGTTTATTTAATTGGTTGTATTAGTCTTCATGAAAGATATGTGTAGTCAAGGTATGGAGTTATAATTTTGTCCTTTTGTATTGCTGCGGCACCATTTCTCATTCATTTAGATGTCGTGGCATCTAAAGAGATAAACAGCAGGTTACAGAGCTGACTCCATTCCCTGCTGTTACAAACGGGTGTCAGCTGCAATTAGCAGCAGGAACCTGCAACCTCTACTCTGCAATCCTGCTATATAGCCCCTTACTGACACTATGACGAAAATGTCAGTAAGGGCTTAAATAAGTTAAATAAATCCTGTTCATACAAAATGAGTATTTCCTTAAAGGTGGTTGTCTTATAAATATTTTTGCATTTGTGCATTCTCCCCTTGTAGAATATTGTGGATTTTCTGCATACTGGCGTGAACTAGTACTTACCCAATGTGCAGATTTTTATTATTCTGTTGCCCTCCTAGTGGATGGATGTGTGAGCCCTGCTCATCAGTTATCTGCACCTGTTATATCTCTCTCAAGTAGCAGTGGGGCTTATATGACCTCCTACTGGGTTTGGTCTATTGTCCAGCAATTGAGCTGTAAGTGTGGCCTTGTCTTTGTTTTTTTTGAGTAAATAATGTTAAATTTTTCTGTGATTTTTTTTTATATTTCCTTAAAGAGAATATAGCATCAAAAATTCTCAAGTTTGTATGTGAAACATATTTTTTAAGAATTTTTGGTTATTTTAAATTTTTCATATCACTATCAATATTTTTTTTTAAAAGATCCTGAAATCTGCAGTCTTCACCAGACCTAATAATAATCTAATAGTTTATGTTTTGTAGAGAAAACTTTTCAACAGTCTCCTCATTGTCAGAACGAGTAGGACTACATTGAAATGTGACACCAATGTGTAAAGATAACACAGGATCCACAATTCACAAAAGGAGAAAGTCACAGCTCTCCCTCTCCTCCTCTCTGCACAGTGATTTCTTCCAAGGTCACAGAGCATGGCTAGAAAACTCTCCTATAGAAGTTAATGGGTCTGCTCCCATTCACAGGATCCTATGCCCATAAAGCTGCCATAAGGCATCTTTCTAAATGTCGTTAGAAGCAGCTCAGGCAAGATGTCTGCCCCTATAGTCATATGGAATAAACAGAAATTTAAAAATCTACACTCGGAAGAAAATAATATGGATCTGTATCTCATTTTAATTAGTACAAAAATATATTGTTGATAGATTACTTATATGAAGGACAAATCAGATAATGAACAATAATGAGTATTGATGAATGATAAGTAATAATAATATCTTTATTTATTTAGCAGGTACATATTCCGCATCCCTTTACAATGCAGAGGGTGAAGGTGTAGACAAAACTGAACATTACATAGTGACAAAGCTGTTAACAGATCAAGCACGAGGTGTGAGGTCACTGCTCAATAAAGCTTATAATTTAATTGGAAATAGGACAAAAGAGAAGAAGTGCTTACTTTGGACAATAGTCCTATTGCTTTTCATAAAAATGGTGTAGTACATATATGAGATGTGTAGATGTAGATAAACTTGTCACTCTAACAATACATCTTTACAGTATATGGATAAGTACCTCTGAGTGCATGGAGTGTTAGGAATGTGGATGGAGGGGGTTGCAATTAAGGATTTGGGTAGTTTTGCTGTTCATATGCACGGCTTGTTGTTCATATGTTTCTTATAATCCTGTGTGTGGTGTATGGAAGAGATCACACGGCCACAGGTGCACAAATTCAATCCAGGGAAAAAACAAAGTTCCTCAAGCACTCAAACAATTATTTAAAAGCAAAAAGACTTTATTGATCCCATCTTGTAAAAAGATAAGGTAAAAAACAACACATGTTACCATTAAGGGTCAGGAGCTAGACCTGAAATGCGTAAACAAAGTTTGCTTTGTGACTATCGTGATTTTTTTTTAACTTATATTTTTACAAGATGGGATCATTAAAGTCTTTTTGCTTTTAAATAATTGTTGGAGTGCTGGAGGAACCTTGTTTATTTCACTGGATTGAATTTAAACAATGGATGTTGTGAATTAGTCTAATTTTTACAGAGCAGTACATTTCAGAGAGCTGAAGCAACCGTGCATAGTCTGAAAGGTGGTAGTAAAAGAATTGGATGAAAAAAAAAACAGTCCAGCCTATTATGGTATTGTATTGATCCAAAGGAAGGCAAAATCCCCCATGAGGTAAAAGCCAATTGTCATCATATTAGGGAAAAAATTCCTTCCCGACTCCAATCTGGCAATCTGAATAATTCCCTAGATCAACAACCATTCTCCAGAATCCTAATCATTACACTATCACACTTTAGAAATGCATCCAGACCTTTTTTGTATTCTGTTATTGAATTCACCATGACCAGTTCCTCCGGCAGAGAGTTCCACAGTGTCACTGCTCTTACAGAAAAAAATCCCCTTTTTTTATCTAGAAACCTTCTTTCCTTTAGACACAGAGGATGCCCGCTTGTTTTAGACATGGCTCTGGGTATAAATAGATCTTGGGAGATATCTATATATTGATCTTTGGTATTTTTAAACATATTTTTTATGTCACCCACCCTGAATAACTAATTTTGCTAATATTTTTGGGTATTGTACTCCACCCAGTACTTTTATTACTTTCCTTGCCGACTGTTCAAACTTCACAATGTCTTTCTAGTGCACTGGTGCCCAAAACTGTACACAATATTCCATGTGTGGTCTAACCAGGAATTTGTACCATGAGAAAATAATGTTCTCATCCTGTGCATCTATGATCCTTTTAGTAAACCCCATGATCCTATTTGACTTGAAAGCAGCTGCCTGACACTGGCTGCTACAATTTGCTGTGCGCCAAGATTCCCACGTCCATCTCCATGTCAATTTTACCCAGTGTTTTTCCGTTTAACATGTAATCATGGAATGTATTTTACCTTCCCATATGCATAAACCGTGTTAAACTTTATCTGCCACTTCTCTGTCCAGGCCTCCAACTTATTCAGATCCCTTTGTAATAGAACATTGTGTAAGGTAATTAGTTAATATGTTAATGAGAATAGAACCAAATACTGACCCCTGTGGTACCCCACTAGTAACAGGATCCAGTGCAAGTAGGTGCCATTAATCACCACCCTTTGTTTTCTATTACTGAACCAGTTACTTACCCACTTTCAAACATTTTCACCAGTCCAATCATTCTCATTTTACTTACCAACCTGTTATATGCTATAGTATCAAATCCTTTAGAAAAATCCAGATACAGGACATCCAATGTCTCAATCCCATCCAGTCCAGAAATAACCTCTTCATAGAAGCTGATGAGATTAGTTTAACAGAACAGACTGATCCCTCATGAAACTTTGCTGGAACAGAGGTATACATTTATTTTCAATTAGTTACTTCAGTATAGCCTCTCTTAGAAAACCTTCAAGCAATTTGCCTACAACAGAGGTTAAACTTACCGGCATATAGTTTCAGAACCACTTTTTGACCCCTTTTTGAATATTGGCATCACATTTGCTTAACACCAATCCTTTGGGACATAACCTGTTACTATATAGTCCATACATATTAAAAAGGGCTTGTCTATCACATTACTTAATTCCCTTAGGACACAGGGGTGTATACCATCAGTACATGGTGATTTGTCTATTTCAATCTTCTTAAGATGAAGCTGTACTTCTTCCTGGGCTAGACATGAAACATTTAAGGTGGAGTTTAAAAAGTCCCTCTGCTTATCAATAGGAAGGTCATCTTCCTCAGTAAATACAGTGGAGAAAAAAATGTTTAATAGATTTGTTTTATCCTCATCACCCTTTATAATACCTCCCTCACTACTTTTCAGTTTTAATCTTTGTATTATTTATATAGTGAAACAATATTTGGAGTTAGTTTGACTCTCTTTGGCAATGTGCCTTGCTGTCTTTTTTCTTTACATATTTAATTTTTTTCCTTATATAGTCATTTGTGGCCCTCCTGTTCAAATAGGTTAAGCACTTTATTTTTATTTATTGCCTCCTTGAATCCTTATTGATCCACATTGTTTTTTTCTGTTTCAAATCATGTATTTCCATAAGGTATGTACCTCTAACTGTGTACACTTAAAATGTTTTAAACATTTTCAATTTATTATCTGTTCTGTTCTATTCTTATCCCAGTTAATGCTGTTATTGCACTCTCTAAGCAGAATAAAATTAGCCTTCCTGAAATTCAGTGTTTTTGTGACTCCTCAATAAAATACTCTATTGAAGGATAAGTGGAAAATTATTATATTGTGGTCACTATTTCCTAGGTGCTTGAACCTTTATTACTCTATCATGTCTGTTATTCAATATTAAATCCAAAAGGGCCTTACTTCTAGTTGTCTCAGCACAGTTAGCTATTGACAAAAACCTGTTTCCTTTATGAGAGCCACATTTGTCAGTTTCCCAATTTACTAGTATGTCTGGGTAGTTGAAGTAATAACAATCTCATTAGAATTGCCTTATCCATTTGTCTGAGGAGTACATCTTCCATAGGTTCTGTTATATTTGGTAGCTTATAGCAGACCCCTAATAGAATATTATTGTCATTATCCCCATGTATATCAACCCATAATGACTCCACATGTTCATTTCCTGTATTTATATATTCTCATAGTCATTTTATCTATAAGACATACATCTCCCCCCTTACATTTGTTACAGTCTCTTCTAAATAGACTATAACAATGTAAATTTACCGCCCAGTCGTAGCTCTCGTCCAGCCATGTCTCAGTTATCCCCACTCTGTCATATATTTCTTCAGAGATAAATAATTCTAGTTCATTAATTTTATTGTTGAGACTAATGACATTGGTCAGCATGCAATTTAGAGGGTTTTTTGTTTTCATTTTTTGAACCCCTTTACTCCACCCCCTTATTTATTACTAATTCCCAGCTCTTTATCTTCAATATCTTGCATGCTATATGTGTAGTGGTCCTCATTCCAGTTAAAATACTCCTCCAACTTCTTGGCCATATTGTCCTCCAGTAGAGCTGTGTCCTCCCCATTTAGGAGCAGCCCATCCCTACCATAGAGTCTGTAGCCAGGCACAGAAGTTAGCCAGTTTTAGCCAAAAACCCAAATCCCTCTTTCCTACATCAATTTTTGAGTCACTTATTCACCTTCATAATCTCTCACTATCTCTTTGGTGTGGCCCGTGGTACAGGTAGTATTTCTGAAAATGCTACCTTGGAGGTCCTTGCATTCAGCTTTTGGTCCAAGTCCCTGAAATCATTTTTAAGGACACTCCACCTACCTTTACTTTTGTCATTGGTGCCAATGTGGACCATGACAGCTAGATTTTCATCAGCCACAACCAGTAATCTGTCAACCCGATCCTCTGGTTCCAGAAAGACAACATACTGCTCAGCAATCCCAGTCTTTGTGACAGATTTACCTTTTCGTTTCCCCTTATAATGGAGTCCCCACTACCAGCACCTGTCTAGCCTGCTCTGCACGCCTGTTCCCCACCTTACTGGAGCAGACAGGGGAAGTGTCTTGCTGCAGCAGAGTTATTGCTGAACTGACATCCCCCTCATCAGCTAATCTTCCAATTTTGTTGGGGATGTTCCAGATCTGGACTATCCTCCTTAACACTCTTCCCTCTATCCAGCTTTCTGACTGCCAAAATCATGAACAGAACCTAGAGCCTGGTTGGGGTGATAAACTGAGATAAGTGAGAGGATGGAGGGAGGTGTCGCACTGTGGAGACCTTTATGGGTAAGAGTGATTATTTTAAATTCTACTCTGTATTGACTGGACAGTCAGTGCAGTGACTGACACAGGGTAGAGACATCGGTGTAGCGGCTAGGAAAAAAGATGAGCCTGACTGCTGCATTCAGGACATATTGGAGAGGGGCAAGTTCAGAGAAAGGAAGCAAGTTCTGTTCAATCATAAAAATGTACCACACCTTAATATTATATATAGCCAGTACTGAATTTACATGTCAGAATCTCTTAGGATGCATAGCACTTTAGACTATAAACCTAATTTTGCCAAAATATTTTTAAAAAGCAGCAGTCCAGGATGCAGTCCAAGATGCAGTATGGGACCTCCTCAGACTACTTGATCACTCATTTATTTTTTTAGCAAGCAAGGGCCAGATATTAATTCATCCACACACACAGGGCACGGATTTCTCATTTGTTCATACTGTACACTCAGATCTAAGCGCTTACACTGAAAAACCTAAATACTTATGTGCTTAAACTGATATTTTTTGCTTACTCCCACATTTGCACACAACAAATTTATAAATTACTTATATATCACCCTTCAAACTGCAATTTTTGGGAGATCTCTTGTACAGGCAAAATTTTTGACATATGAAACACAATAGATATCTACTAATAAAGGTTTGCTGGGAATGGATATAACATAAACGTCTTGGAGAGGGACAGGGGACTGTTAAAGACATGGTATGTACACGGATGTACATGCCATGCTTCAAGGGGTTTTCTCACTAGGATGTTTCACTGAGTCAAAAGCAGTTTTACACTCACTGTCTCCTTGGGTTGTGGGTGGTTCTATAGCAGTGATTAGCATATCTAGCCTCTCTGTAAGTAGCTGAGCTGTTACACTAACAAGTGCAGGAGATATTGTCTCTTCAGTAAATACAAGGTACATGTGCTGTGAGGATTGAAAATAATGGCTTATCTCTAATCCTGTTAGAGATAATTAGTTTGTTCCAGAGCTCACTCCCTGTTCTAAGCTCTTTGCTCCAATCAGATAACAGCTATGGTCAGCTATAACCATAAAAACTTGTGTCCACTCAGCACATAAAAGTTCTCTTATCTCATGACTAAAGTAAAGTAAAATCTATTGACTAATGTATTTTGAAAAAGTCTTCATATAATTGTCCCTTCTTTTTGAAAGCTAATCTTTGTAGTAAGAAAACCCCTTTAAGAGCAGTGTTTCTGGGATGAAGGGCTCACACGTAGATGTCACCTGAGTATAATCAACTGTCCAGTCTTATAGAAATCTGATAAACCTGTCAAGACACATTTAAAACGTTTATGGGCTCACTGCTTATTTCAAAACCGTGTTCATTAGCTGCAAACCCATATTGATATTATTCAGTACATGTTTTCATAGTTATCTATTATAAAGCCTTTTCAACTTGGTAGTGTCAGTCATGATGATTAAATGTTTTTGTTGTGTACGTATCTGCTATCATTATGCTCCAATGTGACTAAAATATACTATTTTCCCACATACAGATTTACATCTTTATAATGCCACCTACTCATTTGTAATGGGAATTTTGTGACTGTCTATAATTATCCTGTTATCGCCATCACTGATTACATTTCCAAATTGCTAACGGTGATAATATAAAACAATTATGGTAAGTTCAGGAAACACATGATTTAATCAATGCCATTGAAACATAACTGTGAACGTCAAATGTCACTCATTCAGCTCCAAATGTTATTGTCAGCGTATCTAATCAAAATGTCAAAGAATAACACTGCTTTACTGTCATTTGTTTTTTGGGTGTTCAATATAAAAAGTAATACAATTTACTGCACCCAGGATTGATGTCATACAGCCAAAGTATTGAAGTCCCTCACCTATTACTAGTTTTCAGCTTGTTCACAGGATCATATGTAGAGATGGGCGAATTGATACTAACAAAGTGGAATTCATTTAGAATTTCAGGAAAACTTCGGTTCGGAACGAAGTCGAAGTTTGGGGTACTTCGGGTGAACGAAGTGTGCTTTTGATTGAAAAAATGGCTGCGAGCACATGGCACTACATGGGGCAAAGAACTCTGGGAGGAAGAAAGGCATAGCCTACATGACATGTGCAGAGATGAAGCCAATCAGAGACGGCGGGATTCTGTGACGTCACCGCACTATATAAGTCCGGGCGCGACACTGGGAGCTCATACCGCTCTCACTGTACTGAGTAGGGAAGGTGCTGCTGCGGCTGCTAATGATATCTCTTACTAAAGAACTCATTTTTATACAGCGCTTTTTGGGGGGTGTCACAGCTTGTCTCAGAGACTGCTTCTCTTAACGTTCTAATTCTAATTTTGTGGGGTATTGGAACTGAAGTCCAGTGTGTGTCCAGTGCAGTTGCATATACATTTTACTGCTATCTGCTCACAGCACATTGAATATCCAAGGGTTATCTTAGCCTGTTCCTGTTGTATTCAGTTAAAGAAACAGCGTTTTTACAATACAAATACCACTTCATTTTTGGTTGCTCAATTCTTTTGCGCAATTTACATCCAGGGGTTAATTAAGCGTTGTTCTGCTGTTGTGGTGACTAAAAGAAACCGTCTTTTTCACCGGCAAAAAATACATTTTGCCTGTAGCATAATTCATATCCGTAGGTTAATTACAAGTTTTTCTCTTGCTGTGTACCGTAAAATACAAGCCATTGTAACACGCTACAAAGCTGGTAGTTTTTAGTTGCTCAATTCTTTTGCGCAATTTACATCCAGGGGTTAATTAAGCGTTGTTCTGCTGTTGTGGTGACTAAAAGAAACCGTCTTTTTCACCGGCACAAAAGACATTTTGCCTGTAGCATAATTCATATCCGAAAGTTAATTACAAGTTTTTCTCTTGCTGTGTACCGTAAAATACACGCCATTGTAACACGCTACAAACTGGTAGTTTTTGGTTGCTCAATTCTTTTGCGCACTTTACATCCAGGGGTTAATTAAGCGTTGTTCTGCTGTTGTGGTGACTAAAGAAACCATCTTTTTCATCGCCAAAAAATAAATTTTGCCTGTAGCATAATTCACAACCGAAGGTTAATTACAAGTTTTTCTGTTGTTCTGTACCGTAAAATACACGCCATTGTAACACGCTACAAAGCTGGTAGTTTTTGGTTGCTCAATTCTTTTACGCAATTTACATCCAGGGGTTAATTAAGCGTTGTTCTGCTGTTGTGGTGACTAAAAGAAACCGTCTTTTTCATCGCCAAAAAAGACATTTTGCCTGTAGCATAATTCATAACCGAAGGTTAATTACAAGTTTTTCTCTTGCTGTGTACCGTAAAATACACACCATAGTAACACACTACAAAGCTGGTAGTTTTTGGTTGCTCAATTCTTTTACGCAATTTACATCCAGGGGTTAATTAATCGTTGTTCTGCTGTTGTGGTGACTAAAAGAAGCCGTCTTTTTCACCGCCAAAAAAGACATTTTGCCAGTAGCATAATTCATAACCGAAGGTTAATTACGAGTTTTTCTCTTGCTGTGTACCGTAAAATACACGCCATAGTAACACGCTACAAAGCTGGTAGTTTTTGGTTGCTCAATTCTTTTGCGCAATTTACATCCAAGGGTTAACTAAGTATTTTTCTGCAGTTGTACTTAGTAAAAGAAACGTTCTTTTTCACCGCCAAAGAAGCAATTTTGCCTGTAGCATAATTCATATCCGAAGGTTAATTAAGCCTGTTTGTGCTTTTACATTTAGTAAAATACACAGTGTTTTTAAACGACACATACAAGTAAATTTTTCCTGGCCATTTGTGGAGCGCAATTTATATTCAAGGGTTATCCAAGCTTGTTATTGGTTCATTTGGAGTCAAATACAGGGTGTGTATTTATCATATACAGATATCTTCATCAAACAGTGTCTGTACATTTTAGAACAAACAGTATGTCAGACAGAGAGGTGGCAGGCTCTTCACCTGCGAGTGGCAGAGGCACAAACATTCCTGGAGCAGGCCCAGGTCACAGCACAGCAAGGGGACGTCGCAGCAGGGGTCACTCGGTGAGGCCACAACTGCCACTGTCATCTAGCGGCCGTGTGCTGACCAGCAACCCAAGGGTTCTTGATTGGTTGACTAGGTCATCCACTTCCTCCCAGAGGGCATCAGCTTGCGCGTCAGGCAGCGGCGCAGCCAGCAAGTGGGTTGTGTGGCCGTGAGTATGCAGGATAGCAGCAGTGTGAGGTTGGGAGCCAAGCGGCCACGGGGTAAAAAAACCCGCTTCGCAGGTCCAAGAAAGTAGCGGCACAGGGGCTCAGTGAGGCAGCAGCGGTAGTAGTCACTCAGTGCGGAGCGTTGGCGGTAAAATCAGATACTCGGCGGTGTGGCAGTTCTTTGCTAAGACACCGGATGAGCCGAAAATGGGTATATGTAGAATCTGTGGGCAGAAAGTGAAGCGTGGCCAGGGAGCTAACGTCACCATCCGGTGGCCTGGGAGAAACGTGGCTCAGATGTGGTGGTCCATCCTGCCGCCGCAGCAACAGCAGCAGCAGCGCCCAGTGGCACGCATGCCATTGCAGCCAGTCAAGGCTCCACCACCTCTGCAGAAGGGAGTTGTTTCTCTTTGCCATCATCTCTCGGTCCAGATGTACTCTGCCACCCCAGTTAGAAGGTCCGCTGGACTACTGGGCAGCCAAACTGGATGTGTGGCCGCAACTTGCCGAGTTTGCAGTGGAGAAGCTGTCCTGCCCGGCCAGTAGTGTGGCATCAGAGCGGGTGTTCAGTGCGGCTGGGGCCATCGTTACCCCAAGGAGAACCCGCTTGTCCACGGGAAATGTGGAACGACTGACCTTTGTCAAGATGAATCAGGCGTGGATCGGCCAGGATTTCCACACACCAATGCCTTAGGCGTCAGACTACATCAGCCATGACGCCTCACCTAAACTGTGAGAAATGAGTCTGGGTTCAAACTACCTGCCTCAGCCACTATTCTGATGACGCCACCCGCCTGATGCCACACATCTGCTGACAGTTTCTGCATCTACCACTAACCATCTTTACCAGGGACTGGTATTGCCACCCACCTCCACACTGTGTAATTGTGCCACTCTCTGACCTCATGCTGTTGCTCCTGCCGCCGTCACCTCCACTCTCTGTCAGTGTGCCACTCTGTGGCCTACTCCAGTTTTTGCCACATCCAGAATGTCATTGTGCCACTGCCTGACCTCATGCTTCTGCTGTGGCTGCTGCCGTGCACTCCACACTGTGTCATTGTGCCACCTTCTGACCTCATGCTGCTGTTGCCTTAACCTCCACACTGTGTCATTGTGCCACTCTGTGGCCTACTCCTGTTTTTGCCACCTCCAGAATGTCATTGTGCCACTGTCTGACCTCATGCTGCTCCCACCGTCACCTCCACTCTCTGTCTTTGTGCCACTTTGTGGCCTACTACTGTTTTGCCACCTCCAGAATGTCATTGTGCCACTGTCTGACCTCATGCTGCTGCTGCTGTGACCTCCACACTCTGTTATTGTGCCACTCTGTGGCCTACTCCTGTTTTTGCCACCTCCAGAATGTCATTGCCACTTTTGACCTCCTGCTGCTGCTGTGGCTGCTGCCGTACCCTCCCACACTGTGTCATTGTTCCACTCTCTGGGGCCTACTCCTGTTTTTGCCACCTCCAGAATGTAATTGTGCCACTCTCTGACTTCATGCTGCTGTGGCTGCCGCCGTCACCTCCACACTCTGTCACTAATGTTGCCACCTGAGCTCTCACCTTGTTTTTTTCCAGCTTTTGCTGGCATGATTTTATCAGGCTACATTCCCGCTTGAGTTTTTTTTGGTCAGTTTTGCCCTCTTAAGTGCCCAGGGAATTTTATAGTGAATCGATTCAAAGAGCGTCGTCAGTCATGTGCGAGTCACACTATAACACAAAATTGTATTCAGACCAAAACAACCTACCTATGCATAATTAAGATTGGCACAATGTTCTACAGCACCCTGCAGGCTCTGTGCAGCCTGGAAATAGCTGTTTTTTAACGTGATTCGTCCCAAAGTAATTTGGACCGAATTTAATTTTGTCGGGAAATTCGGCGAAGTGACTGAATCGAATTTTTGAGAAATTCGCCCATATCTAATCATATGCCCATGTAGCTGCAGCAAATCATATCTCTAAATGCTGTTAACTAGATGCCAACCGCCCATAGATTATACTTGGCTGGGCGGACAATATCTAACTCTGCATGGATGAAAGGTCTTTTTCTGACCTTTGGTGCTATTCTGCCCAATGCTAGTCATCTTCTTGCTATCCTCATGGACTGCAGTTAAATGGATGGAGGCTCCTTGCCGGACATAAGACACATAAGTATACCACAGCATTTTTTCTACTGGTTTTAAATGTTTGCAATGTTTATCCTAAAGTTTTGGACTTTGTGTTTGATACAATAAACTAGGAAGATCGAAGAATTGTTAAGTTTAACCTATCATTTTTTGCAAGGTTTATGGGCTTTGGAGAAGGGTCATTTAGGTACTCCTTGCTTGGAGAGTATTTTTGGTGCAAAATAGACCAAAGAAACGGCGCTTGCGTATTGGGACATGTGGCCCTTAGAGCTTTCAAATCTGCATGTACTAAGGAAAAAGGAAGATGTGCCTGGTTAGGAAGAGGTGTGAACGGCCCATTTAAGAAGGGGCTTAAAAGCAGCTCAGGCAAGATGGTCTCCTCCATAATCAAATACAGAAAACATAATTAAACAATCTACAATCAGAAAATAAAAACAGCTAAGAAAAACATAAGTACAATATCTTGATTAATTAATAATATAGTAAATATAATATATATAATATTATCAATAATATATATAAATATATATATATATATAATAATATTATTATTATAATATATATATATATATATAAATATATATATATATATATATTGGTGATACATTCCTTTCAAAATGTCCCATAAAATCAATGTTTGCATGAGTTTTAGTGCACTCTGGGTGTTTCTGTTTTTTTGTTGTCGAATATTTCCATGCAGGTTAGACTGCCAGAATCAAATCCACTGGTTGACTTTATGCACTCAGTCTGGCACTGTTTATGCATTGAAAAAAATAAAGTAAAACTCATGCAGTGAAATAATCTGTTATATATGTATAATAGGATCTACTGCTGAATATTATAGAGTGAGCAGCTAGGAAGGAGAGGGGCGAAGGGAACAGTGTGAATGATAGCATACTGCATTAGACTTCCTCACTTGTATCTGACACTTAACCCCTTCCCAACAGCCGGTCATAACATGACTCTTTGTTTTTTTTCCTCTCCACCTTCCAGGAGCCTTAACTTTTATAATTTTTCCATCTACACATTTTTCCATCTAGACATATGAGGTCTTTTATTTTGCAGGTTAAGTTGTAATTTCTAGTGGTGTCATTGACCATTCTATAGAACATAATGGGAATATGAAAATAAATTGTGTGGGATAAAAATAAAAAATTATTGCGCAGTGTTTACGGGGTTTAATCTTCTGTATACATAATGTGTTATCTATATTATGCAGGTTGATACCAAATATGTAGGGTCCATTTTCTATTTCTTAAATTTGTGCCCCACGGCCATTTTCTGTAAGCAATAATATTTTTGTTTTTCCACCGATGGACCTGAACAAGCATGCATTTTTTTGCAGATTGAAGTGTACTTTTTATTGGTACTATTTTGGCTACTTGCAAATTTTTTTTATTACTTTTAATTCCAATTATAGGGGACATGACGTGACCAAAAAATGTTGGTGTTTGGAATTTTTTTTTTCTACGTTGTTCAGCTTACCGGATAATTATTTTAGTACATCAGACTTTTATGGATGCCCTGCTGTTACCAGTGGGTGTTTGGCAGCTGACATCAGTCTCCTATGTAGCGGGATTACTGAGTAATGTCACTACATAGGACCTTACCGACACCAGAACATACCAGTACATCCTGTGTTGTTAAGGGGTTAATATATGTGATATACACTCACCGGCCACTTTATTAGGTACACCTGTCCAACTGCTCGTTAACACTTAATTTCTAATCAGCTAATCACATGGCGGCAACTCAGTGCATTTAGGCATGTAGACATGGTCAAGACAATCTCCTGCAGTTCAAACCGAGCATCAGTATGGGGAAGAAAGGTGATTTGAGTGCCTTTGAACGTGGCATGGTTGTTGGTGCCAGAAGGGCTGGTCTGAGTATTTCAGAAACTGCTGATCTCCTGGGATTTTCACGCACAACCATCTCTAGAAAAAACATCCAGTGAGCGGCAGTCCTGTGGGCGGAAATGCCTTGTTGATGCCAGAGGTCACAGGAGAATGGGCAGACTGGTTCGAGCTGATAGAAAGGCAACAGTGACTCAAATAGCCACCCGTTACAACCAAGGTAGGCAGAAGAGCATCTCTGAACGCACAGTACGGCGAACTTTGAGGCAGATGGGCTACAGCAGCAGAAGACCACACCGGGTGCCACTCCTTTCAGCTAAGAACAGGAAACTGAGGCTCCAATTTGCCCATGCTCATCGAAATTGGACAGTAGAAGATTGGAAAAAAAGTTGCCTGGTCTGATGATTCTCGATTTCTGCTGCGACATTCGGATGGTAGGGTCAGAATTTGGCGTCAACAACATGAAAGCATGGATCCATCCTGCCTTGTATCAACGGTTCAGGCTGGTGGTGGTGGTGTCATGGTGTGGGGAATATTTTCTTGGCACTCTTTGGGCCCCTTGGTACCAATTGAGCATCATTGCAACACCTTGTTGAATCTATGCCACGAAGAATTGAGGCAGTTCTGAAGGTAAAAGGGGGTCCAACCCGTTACTAGCATGGTGTACCTAATAAAGTGGCCGGTGAGTGTAGTTGTCTAGCTATTTTTAAAGTACAAACAGTACTGCTGCCAATGAAAACTTTATATTTGTAACCTTGGGCCCCTCAAGGGGAAAAACTGTCCTTGCTTCCTAGCTTTACACCCATATTGCTACTAAATTCTGACTCCACGGAGGCCATGTTCTAACTCCTATCATGATTTCCATTTAGAATGTAAACCACAATGGGAAGCCAGATCTGATATTGACTCGGGTTCCACTTTGGTGTATTTGTGAAATAAGAAAAAAGTGCTGCATACAGGGGTATTCTTCCTAACAAATCTTACTGGACTGATGGTAGACACTCGTTATGAAGACCAATGGCAGAATGAAGAGAGTTACCTAGGTATGGCTCACAATTAAATATTAAATATCTTTGCTTACATAAAACATTGCAACATGTCAATGGCAATTATTTAGAAAAAAATGCTTCTCTGATTGGATGTTGTTGTTACATATTTATTGTGGTGCCCTTTGGTGCTCTTTAGATTCCATTTTAGAAAGGAGTAGTGTTTATTTAAATAAAAGTTTTTTTGTGCAATTTGTGTCCGTGTTTCTTTTTTCCATTTAATTCCAGTGCTACCAATGGAGGCATCTGACAGATGCCTCTTCATTACTATCGCTCGAGCTTGGTGTCAGTCAGCAGTGGTTTTTGTCATTCCAAGGCTTACACTAACCCCATATCCCTATTACCCTAGTACCAAACACAGCAGGGGTACAGGGAAGAGCCCGGTAATCATCAGAAGTGCACCCTCTAATGTGATGGTCCCCTTCTGGGGAAGCTGCGGGCTAGTAATTTTAAAATGGAAAGGGACCAGTAATCATGGACCTTCCCATTCTGACCCTACGTAATTTTTTTGCCCGAAAATGTATTTATTTATTGAGAATCTAAATACTGTAATGATTACAGGAGTTGCCCATTTTAGGATTTTTAATAAATAAATGATTTTTGAAAAAAGTAAACAACATGGAGTCCCCTCCCATTTTTTCAAAACCAGCCAAGGTAAAACTGACAGCTGAAGCCTAATACTATTAGAATGGGAAGGTCCATTGATACTAGTCCTTTTCCATTCTAAAAACACCAGCCCGCAGCCGCCCAAGAAGCGGACCATAACATTAGCGGGTCAGCTTCTGACAGTTACCTAACTCTTCCCAGTAACCCTGGTGCATTGGGTACTGGGGTAATAGTGACACAGGGTTAGTGTCAGCATTGGGGTGGCAAAAACCACAGCTGGTTGACACCAAGCCAGAGCCATAGTAATAGAGAGGCGTCTGTCAGAAACCTTCATTACTAACGCTGGAATTAAATGGGGGGAAAAAACAGACACTAATTGCACAAAAAAAAGCCTTTTATTTAAATAAACACTTCTTTAACCATTTTGTTTGAAAATAAGGAAATCGATGCAATCCTGGTTCAGCATAATCCTATCAGTCCGACATAGTCCAAAGCAAAAACATGTATAAAAATAAAAACAGTGCAGGGTACTGAGTTCACCCTACACAATATTATTCTGGGGGGTACAGGCCACAGCACAATTTCCAAGGGGGTGGTCCCCTGCACCCCATCAGATAGTAGTTGTTATCTGTACTTATTGCTCCCACCCCTTTCCCACCATTGTGTTATGCATCATAGTGTCAACACAAAATACAACCCCCACCTATCACCCCCACAACCTCCACCTATCACCTCATCCATTCCACCTATTACCCCATAATCTCCCCACCTATCGCCCCATGTGAAGTTTGTACAGAGGTGGCCACAGGTATGGATGTGCTGCAAACATAGAATTGTAAGATGTCTAAATTTTTCACGGACGAGTCATGGCCGGGAGAAATCATTATGGCGGTCTGGACAGGATGGAGAAGAAAGAGAAACATTCTAGTCATAGAAGATGTTTCTGTTGAGCTCGCCAACCTAACCACACATTTCCTCTTACTCTGCCAGGTATGCCATTACTCCCCAGTGTCTCCATGCTCCTGTACCATTAGTAGCTTAACCCCCTGTAGCTGCTTGTATCTCCTATGAGTGCTCATTTGTGCCTGTTCCCTATGGTGTTTCTATTTTATTTCCCCCATTGACTTACTTCTTTGTTTGTTACACAACATTATTTTATATGTAGACTTATTCCTATATGCATATGTTCTGTCTTATTAGTTCTTTTTAGCTTTTTTACTCTTCGTATTTTTCTATTCACAATTCATCCCTTATATTTTTCCCTCCATCCTTTTTTTGCCCTTATTTTTCCTCTCTATTTTATTTCTCTACTTCATTTTATCCCCTCTTTTTTTCTTTTTAATTTGTTTTCACCTTTTCTCTTCCCCTTTTTTTTCTTCCTTTTTCCTCCTCTTCCTTAATTCCATTATCTTTTCATGTGACACCACAATGAAGACAGTCCCCATGATATATTACTCATGGTCATTATCTTTTTTCTCAGACTATATTTGAAGAAGGCTTTGGGTTTGAGCTGAAAACGTTTCTATGTCTGAATTCTCATTGCATTTTGTTCACACCTAATATTGAAGTATTTTGCTGGAGAACTGTCTATTGAATAAACAGAATAAATTTCTCACTTTCTATAAAGCACCTAAATGGTGTGCCGTGGATCATTATACAGTGTATTCTTCTAAGTGCTATTCTGCCCACGAGCACACAGAACAAATACATAGGTTCACTAGGAGTGCGTTATCGGATCTATACTTTGGATATAAGTATCTAATTACCCATCCAAGGGACTTAAAGGGGTTGTATCATTTCATTAAATGGTCTTCAGAATAAGGGGACAGTAAAAACAAGTAACTTTGCAATTACATGTCATTAGCAAAGCTGTCTTGTATTTACAGTTTTCCTTTCTGTTTATACTGATATCGAGTGCTGGTCGGATCCCTCATCCTTGCATTTCACTAGCTGAGAGCTCATTTACATTCTGTCAGGCCCCTGGTTGGCTGTATTCACGGAGCTTGCATTCCTGTCTTTCACTCAAAGTAAGGGACCGGCACATTTTCACTCTGCACAGCCAGAAGAACCAGAATAACACTGCAGGGCTTCTACAATCAGGAAACAGCACAATTGTGTGTCGACCCCTGCCTCTCCTGCATAGAAGGGAGATCTGTGCCGTTCATAGAAAGCTGGATTCAACTGTAACAAATCTCCAGCTGTGAGAGGAGAAGAGATCAGTGCTCAGTCTAGATTGAATGGTATGTATACAGCTCTTACAAAATAAGACTGATAGGGAGAGACACAGGGACATGTGGACTCAGAGTGGGGGGGGGGGAGTCTCGGGAGCCAGCATGAACAATGAAGTGGGGATGCTGTTACCCAGCTGGGAGGGGAAGAAACGCCCCTGTATTTCTAGAGTTGAGAAGCTGAGAGCAGTATGAATCAGCCGAACGAAAGAAGCGCTACATCCCCTTTAAATAAACTTCCCGCCTGTGCTTTGGGCTAGTTTGTTGATGTTCATTTATTGGTAACCTGTGATGTCATACCTGTCGCCAAGCCTGTCTGCTACCTGCCTGTTGCTCCACAACCAGTCATCGGTTACACATGTGTGGGACCCACCACCTCTGCCTGCTCCCGCAGTTCTATACTTGCCACTTTGACTGTCACCGCGAGCCACCACCTCAAGGGTAGCGACCTGCAGTCAAGTCTATCCCGCTTTGTGGCGGGATTTGGTGAATACTGGAGGGCTCCTTAGGCTCCGCTCCCTGGTGATGTCTGCATCATCTCTCACAGTGACCAAGTGGATCCACGCCTGCATTATCCACCCTATCACCATAACAAGCAGAAGTGTTTGAAGCAGCAAAAGACTTCAGATCTGTTCCTTATTGCCAAATAATGAAGGCAAAAGTTAAATCCTCCCTATTTCCCTTGAAAAGACAAGTCAGCCAACTCTATTCTATATAAATTACCTCATCTCTCACCCTGGAAAGAAATATGGTTACAAGTAATGTATATATGGCTTTCAGATTAATTAAAGTAAGTTTAATAGTTCTCTTACACTACATTATTTGAGGGCAGCATGGAATGGAGATGCTAAGCTCAGAGATATATTGTTTCTATTCTTTGATAGGGTACTTTCATGTGCACAGTAGTTATATACTTCTAAAAAGTCCTAAACATAATGATATACAGCAGTTGCTGATAGTCCTTATCACAGAGCTATTTGGTTATACATTGCCTAAAACTGTTACAGCATTGGTGTCCTGGGATCACATCTAAAAAAATTTAACACCTTTACATGTATTAAGACTGTCTAGGTGTAAAAATTTCTTTTTTTTATGTAGCAAACAATCAGAGCTCCCCTTTCATTTCATATAGTACTCTGAAGAAATGAAAGGGGAGCTCTGATTGGTTGTTATGGTCAACAAAGAAAGTCTTAGGCCTAGACAGTTTTCATACATGAGGCCCTTTGTATTTACGCCCTGTGTTTACATGGTTTCTCCCCAGATAAGTCATAATCTCCTCCCATATGACACACGTTCCTCATATACTCCAAAAACATAAAGGTAGAATAAGTGTCTACATCTAAAATTGCTTGTACAGTGTGTGTTACTACCTAGTTACAATGCACAGACATGTTAATTTGAACAGCTTTTCTTTTCTTACAGTGAGGCACAACTCTCTTGGCAGTTATTGTCACTTTACAGTATGTGGTGAGCAAGCATGTGGTTTACTGTCTTGGTGTCACCAACTAACATAGGAACAGTGAATTTACATGCCAGGAGGTAGAGGCAATATAGGTTCAAAAGCTATAACTTTTTGACTTTCCATTGACAAAGTAATACCATACTTGCCAACTTTTGAAAGTGGCCATCAGGGAGATTCGAAGCTGCCCCAAACATTTAAATGGGCCACGCCCTCTTTATATCTGGCCATACACCACTTCACATAAGGTTACACCCACTGCACCCAACTGTGTAACAGCTCTGAAAAAAAGTAATTAAAAATTTTTTTTTTTCCCCTTTTTCCCGGGGAAATTGAATAGCTTTTCAGATCCAGGAGAGTGGGAGATCCCGAAAAACTGCCCCTAAACCCTTTAAACTATTACACGCCCCCAATTTTAAAACCATTACGGGCCCCAATATTTGGTTAGTTACCAGTTTTAAAAAGGCTTAAAGGACTGTTTTTTACCCCCCCTACAGTGCCCACATTGTGGTTTTTTCCGTTACATAGGTTTTCTGAAAGAGGGTTTTAAGTGTTTTACAGTCCCTTTAAAAAACCCAGAGGCCCCGGGGGGAATCTTCTATGAAGGGAAAATTTTTCTTTTTCCCTTTTCTTCACCATCCGTCCTGACCACCTTGGATAACATCTAGGGGCCAAAGACATTCAGAATTTACCCCCAAAAAAAATCGTAAAAATTTCAAATTTTTCCCAGCTTTTCCCCCTCCCTTTTTACCCCCTCTGTAAAAGGCTCCACATGGGGTGTTGGTGGGGGGGTTTAAATAGGGTGATATGTGGAGGATAGTGATAGGTGAAGGGAGGGGACTATGACGTAATAGGAGGAAACGTTATGAGGTGGTAGGTGTAGGTGGCGGGGGTACAGCTTACAATTTACTTGGGTGGGTGAGGACCATCCCCCTAGAGATTGTGCTGCGGTTTTTGGTTTTGTGGACCCCAAAAAATATTGTCCCGTTATAACCCCTTTAAAAAATTTCAGGGGATTAGTGAGGGAGCAATTACGTTGGGATATCGTCATGGGGCGATATCGATACCCGGCTTTTATAAAGGGACATTCCGATAGTCGATTAATGGGTTTATGCTTGATGCCCTTTAAAAAGTCTATGGGGAGGAAACCCACCTTCATTTTTAAAACCCCAAAACGGGCTGGAAAAGGCGGGAAAAAACCCATCCAAAAACAGTCAAAGGGAAATATGCTCCCTTTTTAGGAAAAAAAATTTGGTTAAAAAAGCCACAAAAAAAAAGGTCACCACCCCATTCATATCCCGGGTTTTGTACCCCCACCCTTTGCCCCTTAAACCTGCATCCCCCAAAAAATTAAAAAGTGCCAAAAGGGCAGAAATGATTTGAACTTTTCATTTTACTTGAACTGGAATTGAATACCCCCGTCTGGAACGCGCTTTGTCCCCCAAAAAACCTGAAAGGGACCCCAGTTTAAAAAAAGTCCCGCAAAAAGGAGTTTTTTAACCCCTTTTTTAGTTTTACGGGGACATGGGATACCCCTTTGTCCGGGGCCACAGAAATGAGCCCTAAACCTGCATAAACCCCCAGTTTAAAAAATTTGCCTCAAAAAGGAGTTTTTAAACCCACCATTTTAGTTTCACGGGACATAGACTAATCCCTGTCCGGGGGCCACAGTTTGAGCCCTAAACCTGATGCCCCCCAGTTTAAAAATCCCTCAAAAAGGAGTCTTTAAAACCACCTTTTAGTTTCACTGGCAGGGGACTACCCCTGTCCTGGGCCACAGCATGACCCCCAAACCTGAAGGGCCCCCAGATTAAAAGTGCCGAAAAAAGGGGGTTTTCAACCCCCCATTTTAGTTTCACGGGACTAGACTTTTCCTTGTTGGGCCACGGGATGACCCCCAAAACCTGCATGACCCCAGTTTAAAAAGTGTTTGGGAAAAAAAAGTTTTAAAAACCCACCTTTTTAGTTTAACTCGACTTTGGTTTACCCCCTTTCCCGGGGCCACAGCATGACCCCCAAACCTGCTTGACCCCCAGTTTAAAAAAGGGCCCGCAAAAAAGGAGTCTTTAAACCACCATTTTAGTTTCACGGGAAATTTGATTATCCTTTGTCTGGGCCACAGCAGGGGCCCCCAAACCTGCAACTCCCAGAAAAAAAGTGCCGGAAAAAGGGTCTTTAAACCCCACCATTTTGTTTACTGACATAAAATTTTCCGGTCCTGGGTCACAGCGTGCCCAAAAAACCCTGTTTGCCCCACAGTTCACAAAGTGCCACTTTTGGCTATTTTGAAACGTGACTCTCATTTGTATTTTTTTTGGTAACTGCCCATTGTTTACAGAAGTACCACAGTTTGCCCTTTTAAAACCGGTCTGAACCACAGTTTAAAAAAGTCCCGGGAAAAGGGTCTTTAAAACACCCATTTTAGTTAAAAGGGACATTAACTATATCTGTCCTGTCCCGCAGTATGAAAAATAAACCTGTTGACCCACGTTAAAAAGGGGTGGGGGAAAAGGGAAAGTCTTTCAACCACCATTTTAGTTAACTGGCCATTGACAAACCCTTTTCTTACCACAGTATGCCTTAAACCTGTCTAAACCCCCAGAAAAAAAAGGTCCCGGGAAAAGGAGTCTTTAAAACCCCATTTTGGGTTGAAGGGGACATTGACCTATAAAAATTTGTTCTTTTAAAAACGTTTTGAAAATTAAACCTGTCAAAAACCCCAAGTTTAAAAAAGTCCCGGGAAATAGGAGGTCTTTAAACCACCATTTTATTTGGGAACGGGGAAAATTTTGGACTTTTCCCTTTTGTTTTTGTACCACAGTATGCCCTTTAAAACCGGTCTAAAACCCCAGTTTAAAAAAGTGCCGGGAAAAGGGTTTTTTTAACCCCACCATTTTAGTTGAAGGGCCATTGACTATCCCTGTCTGGGTAACCTAAAACTGTTCAAGTCTTCCTGTCCCTTTCCCTTGTACAATTAAAGGGGAAATTTTTTGTATCAGCTATTTTGTCATGCAATTTTTTTAGTAGTTTAATTCTAAAAAACACTTTTTAAAAAATAGGAGGGAAATTCACACCTTGTCTTTTTTTCTTTTTTTTTAAAATTGTATTAAAGGGGTTGTCTAATACGGGAAAATTTGCTAGCTACAGTATGTTAAAGATCTTCCCAAAAACAAGTCATTTTGCAATTGTGCCCTTTTAACGTGTCCTACCTATTCCTTTTTTTGACAGCCCATCCCCCTTGACCCCACTTTTAAAACAATTGTTGAAAACAAAGGGTTTTTTGGGAAACCCCTTTTTTTTTTCCAATGGACCTGTAGTCTAGTGAAATTTTCCCAGAAAAATCCCCCCAAAAAAATTTCCCAAAACATGCCCCATGACCCACTTTTGGAAAATTGTAAAGGGAAAAAAGGTCTGTTAGAAAAAAAAATTTTTTTTTTTAATGGGGACCTTTTATTATCGCTGCATGTCACAGAAAAACCCCCCCAAAAATTTTCAAAAATGCCCCTTGAGCCATTTTTTGGACAATTGTGAATAACAAATGTCTGTTAGAAAAAAAACTTTTTTTACAATAGGCCCTGTAGAAAATTGCTTTTTTTTAAAGAAAAAAATTGCCCCAAAAAAATTAAAAAAAATGATTTTCTAAGCCACTTTTTTAAAAAATTGTGGGGGGAAAAAATTCCCATTAAAAAGCCACATTTCTTTTCCCCCCCCACCCAAATACCCCCCCCCCCCCCCCCCCCACAAAGCCCCCCCCCCCCCCCCCCCCGTTCACTTTTTTTTTTTTTTTTTTTTTTTGTTTTTTTTTTTGAACCCCCCCCCCCCCCCCAGCCCCCCCCCCCCTTTTTTCCCCCCCCCCCCCCCCCCCCCCCAAAAATTTTTTTTTTTTTTTTTAAAAAATTAAAAAATTCCTCAGCACTTTTAAAAAATTTGGGTGAGGGGAAATGACTTAAAACCCACTTTTTGGTTCCAAAAGGACCATGATTATAGGTATCTCAAGCCCCAAATGCCCCCAAAAAAATTTTTTTTTTTTTAAAAAAAGGACTTCTCGGGCCATGAAAAAAATTGTGAGGGAGAAATGCCCCCTTAAAAAACCCAACATTTTCTGTTAAAAAGGACCATGATTTAGTGATTCACAGCAAACATTGAAAATTTCCGAAAATTCTAAAGATGAAGGGGATTTAAAGGGAAATTTACGGTTTTTTTATGAACCTTGTTTGTCTTTTTTACAGTCTCCTCAAAAGAAAAAACCAAAAAAATTAAATTTTGGGGAAACTAAAAATTTTAAAAAATTGCAGAAAAAAAAAGATCTTTTTAAAAAAAAGTTTTCAAGAGGCCTTTCTGTTTAAAGGGGAATTTGAAGTAGACCGGCAACAATCGGTGACCCTCGGAAATTTGGGGGGCCAAAACATCATCAGAGACCCCATCCCCGATACATTTTGATGAAAGTAAAAACGATCCCATTATCTGTGGAAACCCGGGATGCTTTTTGTCTGTAAGGACTCCTCCAGCTGTGCGGAAGGTCCGCTCAGATATCACGCGGGCGGCTGGGCAGGAAACCCCTTATGGTGTGGCGAGCGAGTGGGGCCCATTCATCCTTTTTGGGTCCCCAGAAGTCAATTGGGTCCGGAACCATACAAAAAAAATCGGTGTTTAGACGAAAATTTGTCGTTTCCCCATGATCTTAAGCTGGTCTTGTGGTTGTATGTGTGCCCCGCATTGTTTGGGGTTTGGGGAGGTGGGAAATTTAAAAATTGCCGAAGGGCACCCATTGGCTTCTGCTACCTGGGGCCCGCTGTGCCGCTACGGCTACTTGGACCTATTGCTGGGCCCCGTCGTGGGCGTTGTTTCACCGTGACATTTGAAGAAAATGAAACTGGGCGCAAAAAGGGTTTCTCCAGTTGGGTTTTAATCAGCAAAGGGCTCCCTTTCCTGCATTTTACTTCTTTTTGGTGGGGGTGGAAGGGGAAAATGCTGAGTTTTGGTTTTTTACCGGGGGGTCCAGGAGGGGGGGCCCCCAGAAATTTTTTTCATTTTTTTTGGCCTTTAAAAAGGGGGAACATGTTGGGGGAAATGGAAAATCCCAAAACTCTTTTGAGAGAAGGAGGGCCCTTTATTTCCCAAGGGCCCCTGGGTTGAGGGGCATGCAAAAAAAAATCTTCCCCATTTCCCCCTCCGTCAAATTTGCGCCAACCCCTTTCCAAAAGGGGGGCGTCGGTAAAGGCGGTGTCCGGAAAACTCCCCCCTCCCCTTTTTCCCCGGGACAGGTTCAAAACACAAGGGGGGGTTGGAAACTTGGGGGGCCCCGGTTGAAAAGGCCAAACCCTTTTTTTAGAGGGGGGGGATTTTTTTTTTGGGGGGGGGGGGCCCTTGGGGGACTTAAAAAATGGGGGGGGGGGGCCCAAACCATGGGTAAATTTTTTTTTTTTGGGAAGGGCCGGGGAAAAAAAATTTTGGGGGGGGGGGGGGGGGGTCCAGGGGGGGGGGCCTTGGGGGGAAAATTGAAATGGGGGGGGGAGGGGGAAAGGGGGGGGGCCGGGGGGGGGGGGTGGAGTGTGGGGGGTGTTGGGGGGGGGGGTGTGGGGGGGGGGGGTGGGGGGGGCGGGGGGGGTTTCGGGGGTTGGGGGGGGGGGGGGGAAGGATGGGGGGGGGGGGGTTTAAGGGGTAAGGGGGGGGGAAATTGGGGGGGGGGTTTTTGGGGGGGGGGGGGTTGGGGGGGGGGGGTGGGTTTGGGGGGCCCGGGGGGGGGCCCTTTTTTTTTTTTTGGGGGGTTTTAAAAGGGGGGGGGAAGGGGGGGGGGGGGGGGTTTTGGGGGGGGGGAAGGGGGGGGGTGGTTTTTTTTGTTTTTTTTGGGGGGGGGGGGGGGTAAAGGGGGGGGGGGGGGGTGGGGGGGGGGGGTGGGGGGGGTTTTAGGGGGGGGGTTTGGGGGGGTGGGGGGGGGTGGTGGGGTTTGGGGGGGGGGGGGTGGGGGGGTGGGGGGGTTGGGGGGGGGGGGGGGGGGGAAAGGGGGGGGGGGGGATGGGGAGTTTTTTTTTGGGGGGGGAATTCCGGGTTGGGTTTGGGGGAAATGGGGGGGGTTGGGGGGGGGGGGAGGGGGGGGGGGGGGGCCCAAGGGGGGGGGGACGGGGGGGGTTTGGGGGCCCAAACCGGGGAGGGGCCCGGGGGGGGCGGGGGAAAAAAATGCAGGGGGGGGGGGGGGGGGGGGGGGGGGGCGGAACCCCGGGGAAAAAATTTTTTTTTTTTTTTTTTTTTTTTTTTTTTTTTTTTTCCCCCCCCCCCCCCCCCAAAAAAAACCCTTCCCCAAAAAAAACCTTTTTACCCCTTTTTTTCCTCAAAGGGGGGCCCCCCGGGCCCCCCGTCCAAAAAAACCCTTTTGGGTTAGGCGCTTTAGATATTTCCCTCTTGGAAAACCCGACGGGAAAGGGTTCCCGACCCTTTTTTTGGCCCCAAAAGGCCAAAGGGGATGTTTTTCCCCCTCCCCCCGCTTAACCCCATTTCCTTTAAAGGGGCGGGGCCCCAAAAGTGGGGGGGTTTTTCCCGAGGGTTATCCGGCACACCACCATGGGTGGGGGGGGGAAACAACCCGGGGTTTCCCCTTTTTTCCCCCCAGCCCCAGGGCCGGGGGCTTGGGTTGCCCGAAGGGGGGCCCGTCCAACCCCGCTTTCCCTTTTAAACCCCCGTGGGTTTTTGGGGCCGGGTTCCCCCCCAAAGGCCCCGCAATTTAAATTTTAACACAGCCTGGTTTTTCTGGGCCGTGTTTCCACCAGAGGATCGGGGGGGAAAAAGCCTGAAACCCTCCCTGCGGTTTTAAAGAGCATGCGCCCAAACCTGAGAGCCCCCGTCACATCCCGAGGGCCCTCCCCCCAGCTACCCAGTGAGTGTTTACAGAGATGTGCGGCCTTGGCCCTGTTACTAGTCCATGGTCGGTGGTGAGATGGCTTTTCCGGACACAGATGGGAGACAAGCGCTTTTAAATTTTAGATGGGCGTGGCTGGCCGGGGAGGGGCCAAACTTTTTGGGAAAGAAATTTCCTGCTCGGCATTTTTTTGGGGTAAAAAAAAAGGGCAGGCAAGGGCCCTGATTTTGGGGAACCCCTCTGTGTCCACCAAAACGGAAAGGGAACATTTTCCCAAGGGGCCCAAAAACCTGGGCCCAAAGCGACATTCAGGCTTTTTGGTTTTAGGTTTTATTGGGTTAAAGTATTTCTTTGCTCCCAAACCTGGGGAAAACAGAAGGGTGGTGCTAGGGGGGGCCCCGGGCCCGGTTGTGGGGGTCGGAAGGGGGAAGGGGTGGGTGGGTTTGGTTGGGGGTGGTTAAATGGGCGACGGTGGAGGCTGAAGCGGGAAAGGGTTTATCCCTGATCTTTACTCTGAGAGACTGGGCAGTGAGGAACGCTTTGGGGGGTGGCGGAAAGGGGGGGGGCGGAGACAGAAAAGGGGGACAGTGGTTGGAGGCCCGGGCCGGTGTGGCCCTTTTTTTGGGCCCAAATGTTGCCTCCATTTAATTTGCTTCGCTTTCAGTGATTTGCCCTGTTGGTGGTGGTTAAAAACCTAAAATTTTTGCCTTTTATTTATGTTTTTACGGCAAAGGCCCGGATTGACATCCCCCTGGGGTGAAAAGAGGCTTGCTCAAAGAAGCCCCAAACTTTAGAGGTCAGGACCTTTTTGACGGCGATAAATGGGAGCAGGGTTTCCGCTGACCGTGGCTGGCGGAATCTATCAGGGATTTTTGCGACCGTCCTCTCCCTTTTTGGGGGTGGGGGCCCCTTTAGCACTACCCCGTTTCCTTCCCCGTCCAGTGATGAAGCCCCTCGCAAGCAAATTTTGTGGAAAAAAACCACGATGGGGTCCGCAATGTTCCCTTTATCTTTATCATCAAAAAAACAGGTTTTTTAAAATTGGGCCCTTCCCCGACTTTCTGCATCCCGGGGGTTCGGTACAAAACACGAGGCACTGAAGGCGTTTCGACCGCCCCGGATTTTTGCCGATTAAACGGCTTCCTTCTCCTCCCTTTATGGCATCAGTAACTGGGATCAGAGCAGAAAAAAAAATTCTTTGGCCCCTGGATCTTTTAACATGCCCTTTTGGGCCCAACCCCATTTTCTATCAAAAAAGGGGCTTTTGAAAAAAGGGTTATCCCACAGTGGTGGGGACACGGGAATTTACATTTGGGGTGCCTTCGCTTCATGTTGGATGGATTGGGTGTTGATGATTGATGCCCACATTTGTGGGGCCGACTGGGGGGAAGAGGAGGTAAGACTGCTGGGGTGCCCGGTTGCATTTACCCCTGGGGAAAAAAGATTGGCGACGCGTTCGTTACTGAGATTTACAGGGCCCCTGACCCAGCGATGGGCAGGCCCGACGGGCCTGCAACCGATGATCGCTGGCCGGTGTTGTCGCCCGCACTGGAAGGGCATTTTCTCTGTACCTCACCCCCCCATGTCCCACCCCCCCTTTGCTTGCTTACCAACCCGCCCTTTCGCCCCATGTTCACAAAGATAAAAAAATTTTGGGGTTGTGGAAAAAGTTTTGGGAAAAATCTCCCTTTTTAAAAGACGGCAAAACACGCTATTTAAATCCCCCCAAATAAAAAAAATTGCTGTATTCAAATTTAAAATGGGAAAGGGGCCTCTATCCAACCCAAAATGGCCCGCGGGCAAAGTGAAAAAACACCTATTGAAATGTTTTTAAAAGATAAAAACGGTATTTTTTGACCTTAAAACAAATACACCGGCGGTGATTTCAAAAATTTCTTTTATTCAAATTTTAAATGCAAGGGGACCCCTTTTTCAAAAAGCTGGCCTGCGCCCAAAATGAAAAAAAAACCCATCTGAAATTTTATACGGATAATTAAAAAGTATTTTTTTGCACCATTTAAAATTTCCAACGCAAGGGGACTATAAATTTTCTGTAAATTAAAAATTTTAACTATATGGAAAGAAGCTGGCCTGCGTAAAGTTTAAAAAAAACCCATCTGAAATGTATAAAGGATTTTAAAAAGGTATTTTTTGCCCCCTATCAAATACCAAAGGCGGTGATTTCAAAATTGCTGTATTCCCAAAAATTTAAATGCCAAAGGGGCCTTATCAACAAAAATGACCTGCGCAAAAATGAAAAAAAACCCCATCGGAAAATGTTAGGATAAATTTAAAAGGGATTTTTTGCACCTATCAAATACACCGGGGTGAAAACAAAAAATTTCTGGGATTCAACTTTAACACTTTTTGAACGAAGTGGCCTGCGTCAAAATGAAAAAAAAAAACCTATCTGAAATGTATACGGATTTAAAAAAGGTATTTTTTGCACAATTTTCAAATTCACCCGGCAGTGGTACAAAAAATTTCGTATTCAAATTTAACCCTATGAACCCAAAAATGGCCTGGCCCTCAAAGGGGAAAAACAGTAACTGAAATGAAAAAGGATAAATAAAAGGGATTTTTTGCACATATCAAATAAAAAAAGGGGGTGACTAAAAATTGTGTATTTAAAAATTTTAAAGGTGAGGTTCCTTTTATCAAAAAAGTGGCCTGCCCAAAGTGAAAAAAAAACCTATCTGAAAAAGTTTTGGTAAAAAAGGGTTTTTTTTTACCCATCCAAAAAACACCGGCAGTGGGCTAAAAATTGCTGTATTCAAATTTAAACGCAAGGGGCCTCTATCAACAAAAGTGGGCCCGCGCCCAAATGGAAAAAAAAAACCTTCTGAAAAATTTACGATAATAAAATGGGTTTTGCCTATCAAAAAGACCCGCGGTGGGCTACCAATTTCTGTATTCAAATTTTTAAATCAAAGGGCCTCTATCAACAAAAATGGCCTGCGACAAAATGAAAAAAAACCCATCTGAAATGTATACGGTAATAAAAAGTATTTTTTGCACCTATTTAAAAACACCCGGGAAATGACTATAAAATTGCGTTTCAAAAATTTTAAATATTTTGAACGGGAAACTGGGGTGCGTTTAAAATGAAAAAAAAACCTATCTGAAAATTTTATAGGATAATAAAAGGGATTTTTTCCATATCAAATACACGGCGGGATACAAAAAATTGGGTGTATTCAAATTTAAGTGCAAGGTGCCTCTATTTAACAAAGTGACTGCGCCAAAATGAAAAAACACCTATCTGAAAGGTACGGGATAAAAAAAGGGGATTTTTTGCCCCATCAAATACACCCCATTTACTACAAAATTGCTGTATTTTTAAATTTAAGGGGCAAAAGGTTTCCCCTATCCAAAAAAGCTGGCCCGCGTAAAGTGGGAAAAAAAAAACCTATCTGAAAGTATTGGATAATAAACGGTATTTTTTGCACCCATAAAAAACACCGGGGGGTGACTACCAAAAATTTTTGTATTAAAAATTTTTTTGCCCCGGTACCTCTATCAACAAAGCTTTGGGCCCGCGCCAAAATGGAAAAAAAAACCTATCTGAAATGTTTACGGATAATAAAAGGTATTTTTTGCACCTATCAAATACACCGGCAGTGACTACAAAATTGCTGTATTCAAATTTAAGTGCAAGGTGCCTCTATCAACAAAGCTGGCCTGCGCCAAAGTGAAAAAAACACCTATCTGAAATGTATACGGATAATAAAAGGTATTTTTTGCACCTATCAAATACACCGGCAGTGACTACAAAATTGCTGTATTCAAATTTAAGTGTAAGGTGCCTCTATCAACAAAGCTGGCCTGCGCCAAAGTGAAAAAAACACCAATCTGAAATGTATACGGATAATAAAAGGTATTTTTTGCACCTATCAAATACACAGCAGTGACTACAAAATTGCTGTATTCAAATTTAAGTGCAAGGTTCCTCTATCAACAAAGCTGGCCTGCGCTAAAGTGAAAAAACACCTATCTGAAATGTATACGGATAATAAAAGGTATTTTTTGCACCTATCAAATACACCGGCGGTGACTACAAAATTGCTGTATTCAAATTTAAGTGCAAGGTGCCTCTATCAACAAAGCTGGCCTGCGCCAAAGTGAAAAACACCTATCTGAAATGTATACGGATAATAAAAGGTATTTTTTGCACCTATCAAATACACAGCAGTGACTACAAAATTGCTGTATTCAAATTTAAGTGCAAGGTGCCTCTATCAACAAAGCTGGCCTGCGCCAAAGTGAAAAAACACCTATCTGAAATGTATACGGATAATATAAAAGGTATTTTTTGCCACCTATCAAATACACCGGCAGTGAACTACAAAAATTGCTGTATTCAAATTTAACAATCTAAAACAAGCTGGCCTGCGCCAAAGTGAAAAAACACCTATCTGAAATGTATACGGATAATAAAAGGTATTTTTTGCACCTATCAAATACACCGGCGTGACTACAAAATTGCTGTATTCAAATAGTA
>JAODAL010039076.1:0-38411 GCA_025379985.1 Phyllomedusa bahiana
AGACAGGCCTGATGGTCCTGCAACCCACATCCGCTGGCATGCTGTTGTCGCCAGCACTGGAAGGAGCACCTTCTCTCGTACCTCTACCTGCATGTCCTACCCCCCTCTTTTCCCGCTTACCACTTGCATTTCGCTCCATGTTCAGAAATAAAAAAAATTTGAGAAAGGTATGGAAGAGTTTTTGGGAAGTCTCTTATTAAAAGACGGCAAACACACAGCTATTCTCAAATCCCCCAAATCAAAACAAAATTGCTGTATTCACATTTAACTGCAAAGTAGATCTATCAACAAAAACTGGCCCTTCGCCAAAGTGAAAAAACACGTATCTGAAAAGTAAGATAAAAGAAAAAGGTATTTTTGGCACCTTTCAATTCACCTGTGGTGACTACAAAATTGCTGTATTCACATTTAAGTGCAAGGTGCCTCAATGAACAAAGCTGTAGTACGCCAAAGTGAAAAAACACTTATCTGTAATGTATTCGGATAATAAAAGGTAGTTTTTTTTTGGCACCTATCAAATTTACCTGTGGTAACTACACAATTGCTAAAATTCAAATTTAACTGCAAGGTGGCTCTATTTAACAAATCTGACTGGGCAAAAGTGCAAAAAACACGTATCTGTAATGTATTCGGATAATAAAGGTATTTTTGGCACCTTTCAATTCACCTGTGGTGACTACAAAATTGCTGTATTCACATTTAAGTGCAAGGTGCCCTCAATGAACAAAGCTGTAGTGCGCCAAAGTCAAAAACACGTATCTGTAAAAGTATTCGGATAATAAAGGTATTTTTTTTGGCACTATCAATTCACCTGTGGCGACTACAAAATTGCTGTATTCAAATTTAACTGCAAAGTATATCTATCAACAAAGCTGGCCTTCGCCAAAGTGAAAAAACACGTATCTGAAATGTAATCGGATAATACAAGGTATTTTTGGGACCTTTCAATTCACCTGTGGTGACTACAAAATTGCTGTATTCACATTTATGTGCAAGGTGCCTCAAATGAAAAAAAGCTGTAGTGCGCCAAAGTGAAAAAACACGTATCTGTAATGTAAATTCGGATAATAAAAGGTATTTTTGGCACCTATCAATTCACCTGTGGAACTACACAAATTGCTGGATTCAAATTTAACTGCAAGGTGGCTCTCTCAACAAATCTGGACTGGGCAAAAGTGCAAAAAACACGTATCTGTAATGTATTTCGGATAATAAAAGGATTTTTTGGCACCTTTCAATTCACCTGTGGTGACTACAAAAATTGCTGTATTCACATTTTAAGTGCAAGGTGCCTCAATGAACAAAACTGTAGTGCGCCAAAATCAAAAAACACTATCTGTAATGTATTCGGATAATAAAAGGTATTTTTTTGGCACCTATCAATTCACCTGTGGTGACTACAAAATTGCTGTATTCACATTTAAGTGCAAGGTGCCTCAATAAACAAAGCTGAAGTGCGCCAAAGTGAAAAAACACTTATCTGTAATGTATTCGAATAATAAAAGGTATTTTTTGGCACCTATCAAATTCACCTGTGGTAACTACACAATTGCAGGATTCAAATCTAACTGCAAGGTGGCTTTTATCAAAAAAATCTGGACTGGGCAAAAGTGCAAAAAACACTATCTGTAATGTATTCGATAATAAAAGGTATTTTTGGCACCTTTCAATTCACCTGTGGTGACTAAAAAAATTTCTGTATTCACATTTAAGTGCAAGGTGCCTCAATGAACAAAGCTGTAGTGCGCCAAAGTGAAAAAACACGTATCTGTAATGTATTCGGATAATAAAAGGTATTTTTTGGCACCTATCAATTCACCTGTGGCGACTACAAAATTGCTGTATTCAAATTTAACTGCAAAGTAATCTATCAACAAAGCTGGCCTGCGCCAAAGTGAAAAAACACGTATCTGAAATGTATTCGGATAATACAAGGTATTTTTGGCACCTTTCAATTCACCTGTGGTGACTACAAAATTGCTGTATTCACATTTAAGTGCAAGGTGCCTCAATGAACAAAGCTGTAGTGCGCCAAAGTGAAAAAACACGTATCTGTAATGTATTCGGATAATAAAAGGTATTTTTTGGCACCTATCAATTCACCTGTGGTAACTACACAATTGCTGGATTCAAATTTAACTGCAAGGTGGCTCTCTCAACAAATCTGGACTGGGCAAAAGTGCAAAAAACACGTATCTGTAATGTATTCGGATAATAAAAGGTTTTTTTTGGCACCTTTCAATTCACCTGTGGTGACTACAAAATTTGCTGTATTCACATTTAAGTGCAAGTGCCACAAAGAACAAAACAGTAGTGCGCCAAAGTGGAAAAAAACACGTATCTGTAATGTATTCGGATAATAAAAGGTATTTTTTGGCACCTATCAATCACCTGTGGTAACTACACAATTGCTGGATTTTCACATTTAAGTGCAAGGTGCCTCAATGAACAAAGCTGTAGTGCGCCAAAGTCAAAAAACACGTATCTGTAATGTATTCGGATAATAAAAGGTATTTTTTGGCACCTATCAATTCACCTGTGGCGACTACAAAATTGCTGTATTCAAATTTAACTGCAAAGTAGATCTATCAACAAAGCTGGCCTGCGCCAAAGTGAAAAAACACGTATCTGAAATGTATTCGGATAATACAAGGTATTTTTGGCACCTTTCAATTCACCTGTGGTGACTACAAAATTGCTGTATTCACATTTATGTGCAAGATGCCTCAATATACAAAGCTGTAGTACGCCAAAGTCAAAAAACACGTATCTGAATTTTATTCGGATAATACAAGGTATTTTTGGCACCTATCAACCTGTGCTGACTACAAAATTGCTGGATTCTAATTTAACTGCAAGGTGGATATATCAACAAAGGTGGAATGGGCAAAATTGAAAATGAACACCTATCTGAAATGTATACTGATAATTAAAGTGGAGTTTTGCACCTAACAAAGAGACCTGCAGTTACTAGAAAAGATGTGTATCCTAATATAAGTTCAGGCTGCCCAATATCCAGGAAATATTTCAATAGAGAACTGTTAATAATAAAGCTGCAATGTCTACACTAAGTCTTGGTGAACTTTATCCAGTATTCTTTATAGAGCTTGTCTGTGTTCGCCCACGGGCCCCCCTCCCCTCCCCCGCTCCCTCCCGTGACTTTACAGCGGTAGATGCTCCTTTAAAATTCTCTACCTAACTACATAAAATCTTCCAATCTCTAATCTAACTAAGTTGTGAGGATCACAGCTAACAGTAGAGCTTTCTCTTTGAAGAAAGAGAATACCTTCGCTGCGCTGGTCGGACACAGGCCGAGCGCCCGTCCTACCGCTATGAGACGCTGAGAGACACTGAGGCTGAACAGGAAGGGCTGTTCTATGTAAAACGAGGTCATGTGATTTTTCCAGCCAATCGCAACCATGCACATCCCAGTCATGACGTCGCACACACATCTCACCCTGCTCTATTCTGTAAGCTGATTTGCTGGCCACCAAAATGACAGGAAGCGCCGAAAATGGCGCGATCTTAATAGATGATGCACAGATTTTAACCTAAATTATCGCATGATCTAAAAATTTCGATCAACATAAAAACTGTGCCGATTTCAACTTTGTCAATAATAATCGCTCAACACTAGTTCTAACATTTCAAGAGAACCTATCACCTCCTGGTAAACATACCTTTCTACAGTATGTAATTAGAAAAAAACAAAACAATTACACTCTAATTTAATAGTAAAGCTCTGTTCCTTTTAAGAAAAGGAGACCGGCAATGGCAAAAGTTTTCAGATTGTAGTGGTTCCTCCCAACGAAGAAGAGGATTTCAGCAGATTTTGTTTCCCTTCTGCTAAAATACTGTTATACTGGGAAAAAATAATCGTATTTGCTAATGGTATGCAGTTGAGTCACGTTTTGTGTTTTTCTAAAAATGGATAATTCCTCTAGGTAATTTCTACACGCTTGGTATGGCTTATTTTTAACACTCAACCTGAGAAAACTATTTTGCAGTACGATAATTGCCCACGTAGCATATTACCAAGGTGTTTAAACCTAGCCATACTCTTAGAAATGTCTTGCAACTGATTTATCTTGAAAACATTAATTGTGTTTAATATCACAACAATTAAATATTACAAACAGAGAAACCATGGAAAATCATAACATCAGGTGTAAAAGGTGTAACATCAAGAGATGTGTGTGAGTGTCTCGTGCGTGACCCTTTTCTTTTCACACTCTTTGCCTTTATTACCAAAATTTTAGGTCTCTGATAAGCTTGAAAATAGTTCTGCCACTGGAGCGCTTTGCATCACATTAGTAAGTGTGAGCCCATATGAATCCCAATACGTTGTTTGTAAAGAGAAAGAAAAAGGGCGACATGTATGAAGCTCGCCGGGTCGGGGCGCGCTTTTCCGCTAGTTTTCCGGCGAAATCTGCGCCAGATTTATGTCGGGGCCGGGGCGCGCTCATACATACTATGTAAAGTCCGCCGCGCCTCGCCAGTATGTTAGGCGCAGTGTGGGACTTTGGCGCAGTGCGGCGCTGCGCCTGAGATTCGCCGCCCGAGCTAGTGCACTCATACATGCGGGGAAAAGTCCGCCGCGCCTCGCCAGGGTGTTAGGCGCAGTGCGGGGACTGAGGCGCAGTGCGGCGCTGCACCGAAGAGTCGCCGCCCGAGGAGGTAGCGCACTCATACATGCGGGGAAGAGTTCCCTGCGCCTCGCCAGTGTGTGGGGCGCAGTGCAGGGACTGAGGCGCAGTGCGGGGCTGCGCCAAAGATTCGCCACCGGAGGTAGCGCACTCATACATGCGGGGAAAATTCCGTGGCGCCTCGCCAGTGTGTGGGGTGCAGTGCGGCTACTTAGGCACAGTGCGGGGCTGCGCCGAAAATCTGTTCCGATGCGAGACAGGCTGGAAAACAGCGAGAAATCATTCCACATGTCGGTGCGGAGTATGAATCAAAAATCGCCTTTATAAAGGCGTTCAACATTCTCAGAAAAGAGCTGAAACCTCAAAAATAAAAAAATACATAAAACAAAATCACTTTCCAAATATCCTAATTCAAGAATTAGGATATTGGAAATTGCCGGGAAATACAGTAATTCAAATACTGAAAGCTTTTCTCATTGGTCGGCAGAAACCAGCCAATCAGAATAGGAGCGACAGTGAACCATTATATCCTATGGAGAACTATTGACCAATCAGAATTAAAGGAGGGACAGTTCAAAATACAGTAAAAATGCAGAAAAGAGCTAATTGGCTGAGCTAGCGGTGGCTTGGCTATCCCAGCCCAAACAGAATAGGAGCGACAGAGACCCATATAATCCTATGGAGAACTATTGACCAATCAGAATAAAGGGGCGACAGAGACCCATTAAAACCTATGGAGAACTATTGACCAATCAGAATTAAAGGCGGGACAGTTCAAAATACAGTAAAACTGCGGAAAAGAGCTGATTGGCTGAGCTAGCGGTGGCTTGGCTATCCCGGCCAATCAGAACGCGAGCTACTTCTCCCATTGTAGTCTATGGAGAGATTGGCGCAATGCAATCTCGGCGCTCTGCGCCGTGCGGCATGGAGTATTAATTAAAAAATCATTTTTATTAGTTGTACAATATTCTCCGAAAAGAGCTCAAACCGTCTATAAACATAAATCAATTAAATCCCGAACAACGCATTTGTCGCCGAGACCGGCGCTACATAAGGAATTGCAATAGAGAGAATCGCCGGGAAATACAGTAATTCAAATTGTGTAAGATATTCTCATTGGTCGCAGAAGCAAGCCAATCAGAATAGAGCGACAAAGACCCATTATATCCTATGGGAATGTTTGGACCAATCAGAATAGGAGCGACAGTGGCCCATTCTAACCTATGAAGAGTATTAACCAATCAGAATAGGAGCGACAAAGTCCATTATATCCTATGGAGAAGTTTGGACCAATCAAAATCAAAGGTGGGACAGTTCAAAATACAGTAAAAAGACAGAAAAGAGCTGATTGGCTGAGCTAGCGGGGGCTTGGCTATCTCGGCCAATTAGAGCGCGAGTTACTTCTCCCATTGTAGTCTATGGAGAGATCGGCGCAATGAAATCTCGGCGCTGAGCGCCGAGCGGCATGAAGTATTAATAAAAAAAATCATTTTTATTAAGTGTAAAACATTATCACATAAAGAGCTGAAACCTTCTCTAAAAATAAATCAGTTAAATCCCAAACAACGCGTTTGTTGCCGAGACCGGTGCTACATAGGGAATTGCAATATAGAGAATTGCCGGGAAATACAGTAATTCAAATTGTTTCAGCTCTTCTGATTGGTCGGCATAAACCAGCCAATCAGAATAGGAGCGACAAAGACCCATTAAAACCTATGGAGAAGTTTTGACCAATCAGAATAGGAGCGACAGTGTCCCATTATAACCTATGGAGAAATATAGACCAATCAAAATCAAAGGCGGGACAGTTCAAAATACAGTAAAAAGACAGAAAAGAGCTGATCGGCTGATCTAGCGGGGGCTTGGCTACCTCGGCCAATCAGAGCTCGAGCTACTTCTCCCATTGTAGTCTATGGAGAGATCGGCGCACTGAAATCTCGGCGCTCAGCGCCGTGCGGCATGAAGTATTATTAAAAAAAATCATTTTTATTAATTGTAAAACATTATCACATAAAGAGCTGAAACCTTCTCTAAAAATAATCAGTTAAATCCCAAACAACGCGTTTGGTCGCCGAGACCGGCGCTACATAGTGAATTTTCAATAGAAAGAATTGCCGGAAATACAGTAATTCAAATTGTTTAAGCTATTCTCATTGGTCGGCATAAACCAGCCAATCAGAATAGGAGCGACAAAGACCCAATAAAAGCTATGGAGAAGTTTTGACCAATCAGAATAGGGAGCGAAGTGTCCCCCTTATAACCATGGAGAAATATAGACCAATCAAAATCAAAGGCGGGACAGTTCAAAATACGGTAAAAAGACAGAAAAGAGCTGATTGGCTGAGCTAGCGGTGGCTTAGCTATCCCAGCCAATCAGAGCGCGAGCTACTTCTCCCATTGTAGTCTATGGAGAGATTGGCGCACTGAAATCTCGGCGCTCAGCGCCGTTGCCATGAAGTATTAATAAAAAAATCATTTTTATTAAGTGTAAAAACATTATCACATAAAAAGCTGAAACCTTCTCTAAAAATAAACATTTAAATCCCGAAAAAACGCGTTTGTCGCCGAGAAACGTCGCTACATAGGGAATTACAATAGAAAAGAATCGCCGGGAAATACGTAATTCAAATTTTTTAAGCTCTTCTGATTGGCGGCATAAACCAGCCAATCAGAATAGGAGCGACAGTGGCCCATTATATCCTATGGAGGAGAATTGACCAATCAGAATAGGAGCGACAGGGACCCATTATAACCTATGTAGCGCCGGTCTCGGCGACAAACGCGTTGTTCGGGGTTTTAACTGATTTATTTTTACAGAAGGTTTTAGCTCTTTATGTGATAATGTTTTACACTTAATCAAAATGATTTTTTTTATTAATACTTCATGCTGCACGGCGCTGAGCGCTGAGATTTCAGTGCGCCGCTCTCTCCATAGACTACAATGGGAGAAGTAGCTCGCGCTCTGATTGGCTGGGATAGCCAAGCCACCGCTAGCTCAGCCAATCAGCTCTTTTCTGTATTTTTACTGTATTTTGAACTGTCCCGCCTTGGATTTTGATTGGTCAAAACTTCTCCATAGGATATAATGGGTCTTTGTCGCTCCTATTCTGATTGGTCAATAGTTCTCCATAGGTTAGAATGGGACACTGTCGCTCCTATTCTGATTGGCTGGTTTATGCCGACCAATGAGAAGAGCGTAAACAATTTGAATTACTGTATTTCCCGGCAATTCTCTCTATTGCAATTCCCTATGTAGCGCCGGTCTCGGCGACAAACGCGTTGTTCGGGATTTAAGTGCTTTATTTTTAAAGAAGGTTTCAGCGCTTTATCTGATAATGTTTTACACTTAATAAAAATTAGTTTTTTATTCATACTCCATGCCGCACGGCGCTGAGCCCCGAGATTGCATTGCGCCCATCTCTCCATAGACTACAATGGGAGAAGTAGCTCGCGCTCTGATTGGCTGGGATAGCCAAGCCCCTGCCGCATTAACCAATCAGCTCTTTTCTGCCTTTTTACTGTATTTTGAACTGTCCCGCCTTGGATTTTGATTGGTTCAAAATTCTCCATAGGCTATAATGGGTCTTTGTCGCTCCTATTCTGATTGGCTGAGCTAGCCAAGCCCCCGCTAGCTCAACCAATCAGCTCTTTTCTGCATTTTTACTGTATTTTGAACTGTCCCGCCGTTGATTCTGATTGGTCAATCGTTCTCCATAGGTTTTAATGGTTCACTGTCGCTCCTATTCTGATTGGCTGGTTTATGCCGACCAATGAGAATAGCTTTCAGAATTTGAATTACTGTATTTCCCGGCAATTTCCAATATCCGATTTCTTGATATTGCGCCGTTCTAGATTTTTGGAAAGGGATTTTTATTTTTTTTTATGTTTATTTTTGAGGTTTGAGCTCTTTTTCTGAGAATGTTTTCCGCCTTTATAAAGGCGATTTTTTCAGAATCATACTCCTGCTGCACGGAGCGGAGCGCCGAGATTTCTGTCGCGATCTTCTATCTGCTTCCTCGCATGTTCCGATCCTGCTTCACTTCGCCTTCGCCGGAGCATTTAGACCAAAATAAACCAGGTCTGCCTGTCGGAGCTGCCGAGCGCTGCACAGCACCTCGCTTTGCCGACTCGCCATCGTACATGCCTCAGAGTATACGAGCGCGCCGTGTCCCGCCCCGAAACGCCTACACCGCGCCCACATCGCGGGGTGCAGCTGAAAGTGGCGAACTCTGCGCCTAACACTGCATCCCTGCGTCCGACAGGGGGATTCGGGCCGGGAGGCGCAGTATACGCCAAAAAACAGGCGTAAAGCCCGATCATACATGTCGCCCAAAGTGCACAAGCGCTCCCTAGTGTCATTCTGACAAAGTGGTGTGTCATATGATCAAACAACACACTCACCTTGTACTGTTGTGCTTCCGGAACAACTCTCCAAACAGGCATTTCCAAAACAAACAGGAGTCCGCAGCTGATTATGTCTATTCTGATGACCCTTCTTTGGGGATCAGTGAAGGTATAGAAAGCAAATACGGAGCTAGCTGCTCCAGAGTTTGGGGTGGCAAGCTCATCCTCACTCGTACAATAACCTGTGCAGCTACTTCTCTTCCAAGGACAGACTTACTTTTATTTTACATTAAAAACAACGCATTTCGTGTTCCCATGTGAACACTTCATCAGATTTCCAAGACTTTGTTTGCAGTTCACATGATCAAGGCCCAAATTATTATTATGTTTAATACCATATTTATCTCCCTGTTCCCAGGTCTACACTGTCACACATTATTATTGAAGTCAGAACCTCTTCTAAGTAGCAAAGGGGCTAGAAAAGTATTTCTCAACTCAAGTTCTCAAGGGCCACCAACAGATCATATTTTGAGTATGTCCTTAGTATTTCACAGGTGATATAATTATGGTCAGTGCATTCTATGACACATTCTGAAAATATGATCAGTTGTTGGGCCTTAAGGACTGGAGATGAATCATGGGCTAGAAAACCTAAGGGATGCTCAAATTATATTAAAAGAGGTCATCTGAGATTTTCAGAAACCCCTGTTGTAAAATATCCCTTATTTAATTCTGAAGCCATAGCCATTCTTGCGCCACTGGGCTCCAGTCCTTCCCAATGTTCTATCACTAATGACATCAAATACATTGCTCACATAACCATGCAGTCAATCACTAGCCTCAGCGGTCATATGAAACATATACAGTATATGTTGTTTGTAGTTCACATGATCAAGGCCCAATTCACTCCAAGTATTATGTTTAATCCCTTAAAGGGGTTGTCTCACTACAAGGATTGCTTTTTATGCTAAAGATCTCACAAAAACAAACCACTTTGTGACCATTAGCAGTGTCCTGCCTATTCCTAGATATCCCCTCTTGTATGGATTGCATCAACTCCTTGGTCGCTATAGCTACAGAACTGTTCTATTTCTCCTGATAGCCTACCAGTGCTGGTCACTCTAGCTACAGACCTGGTGTCCTCAGCAGCTCGTACAGTAGTAGCCAGTGAAATCAGAAAACGTGTCCCTGTATTAAAAAATGAAACCGACAAAACAGGAAAGAACTAAGATGAATCAATGTAGTGAGGCAACCCCTCTAAGCACTATGCCTGAAAAGGCCTCAAAGTGGTTTTCTCACTACAATGATCATATCTCAAATGATGGGGTCAGTAAAAATAAGCACTTTTGTAATTGGTTTGCATTACCTAAGTCACTTAGTATAGCAGACATGAGCTAAACTGTGCAGCAGCTTCTGCAGCAGCTGGACAGGACACGCCCCTTTTTCTATGATTGGCTGACTGATATGTCATTCAGCCTGTTAGGACACGCTCCCGGACAGAAACGCCCCCTGCACTGCCTGCACACTCTGTGTTTACTCCCTCCTGAGCTGTGAGAAATGAGCTGCCTAAGATGGCTGTGTGTGTAAGGGTATGTTCACATGATGTACTGCAACGGCAGCCCGGCAGCCCTGGGGGGGTTTGGAAATGTAGTAGTAATTTTCAAATTTTCAAGAAAATTTGCAATATAAATTTTTTTAGGTACCAGTCCAATTCTAAAGTGATTTTGATTGCCCTGTATGTATAAATGGCTTCATCTAAGAAACTACACCCTTTAAAGTATTCAAAACAGCATTTAGGAAGTTTATTAACCCATTAGGTGTTTCACAGGAATTAAAGCAAAGTGGAGGTGAAATTTCAAAATTTCACTTTTTTTTGCAGATTTTTAATTTTTATCTATTATTCACAAGAACATGGTAGATTTGATCAGGGAAATGCAACTTAATATTGATTCCCCAGATTCTGTTTTCAGAGATATCCCATATGTGGCCCTAATGTGCTATTTGGCTCAACCACAAGACCCAGAATAGGAGGAGCACCTAATGAACTCTGGGGTCTCATTTTCATTACGATTTTACTTAGGCGCCATTTCAGGTTTGTGGGTGCCCTAAGGCACTAAAACGTAATAAACACCCCTAAAAAGACCCCATATTGGAAACTACACCCCTTAAGGAATATATCCAGGGGTGTAGTGAGTATATCGACCCCACAGGTGTTTTACAAATTTTTTCAGCGTTAGGCTGGGAAAACTAAAATTATTTTTTTCCCAACAATCTGCAATCTTAGCTGAAAATGTTGAAGTTTTCACAAGGAATCCTGGAAAAAAAGCACCCCAAATTTTGTTACGCAATTTCTTCCAAGTTCGGCAATACCATACATGTGGGTGTAAACTGCTGTTTGGGCGCATGGCAGGGCGTTTAAGGGAGGGAGTGTTATTTGGCTTTTTGAGCGCAGATTTTGGTGGGGCCATGTCGCATTTGCAAAGCCCTCAAAGTACCAGAACAGGTGAAACCTTCCAGATGTCGCCCCATTTTGGTTTCAACACCCTTCAGGGATCTCATCTAGGGTTGTATTGTGCATTTTGGGCGCACAGGTGTTCCATATTTTTTTTTAGCATTGGGTCATGAAAATGGAGGGAAAAACGTAGTTCCGCCATTGTTTTTTGGGCTTCATTTTTACAGTGTTCGCTGTACAGGATAAATGACAGGATAACTTTACTATGGGGGGTCGGTACAATTGCAATGATATAAATTTTACATCGTTTTTTATGTTTTATTACTTTTACACAATAGAAATAGGTCTATAAAAATTGTGTTTTTATGTTGTCCTATTCTGACAGCCATAACTTTTTCATTATTCTGAAGTGAGCTGATTATGGGCTTGTTTTTGCGGGATGAGTTGACGATTTTATTACCATTATGGGGGGCATATGATACATGGATCACTTTTTATTAAGGTTTTTGTGAGGTATTTTGAACAAAATACAGCAATCCTGGTAGTGTTTTTTATTTTTTACATCGGTCACCGTGCAGTATAAATGACATGTTAGTTTTACTTAGCAGGTCGATACGATTACAGTGATACCAAATTTGTATATTTTTTTTGTTTTACTGCTTTTACACAATAACAACACTTTTATTCAAAAAGGAAAACACGTTTTTGAATCGCCGCAGTCTGAGAGCCATAACTTTTTTATTTTTCTGTGTACGGAGCTGTGTAGGGGCCTGTTTTTGCGGGATGAGTTGACATTTTTATTGGTATAATTTTTTGGGGAATAAGACTTTTTGATCAGTTTTAAATCTGTTTTCTGGAAGGCAGGGTGACGAAAATACTGCTATCATAGTACTGTTTTTTATTTTTATTTTTAACAGCGCTCACTGTGCAGCATCCATGACAAGTTAGCTTTACTCCGTGGGTCGATACGATTACGGCGATACCCAATTTATATAACTTTTTATGGTGAAGAACTTTAAAAAAAAAAAGTGTTTTTATTGTGTAAAATAATATTTATGCATCGCTATCTTCTGAGAGCCATAACTTTTTTATTTTTCCGTATACATAGACGTGTAAGGACTGTTTTTTTGTGGGATGAACTGACGTTTTAATTGGTATTACTTTGCCATTTATATGAGCTTTTGATCACTTTTTATTTCATTTTATGTGCTGCAGGATGAACAAAAATCACAATTCTTTGATTGTTTTTTCTGTTTTTTAAACAGCGTTCACCGTACGGGTTAATTAATGTGACATATTTATAGGGCAGGTTGTTATGCATGCGGCAATACCAAATTCAGGTACTTTATTTATTTTTCATCTTTTTTGGGGCGATTGGCGTTTGTAAAGGGGAAAGGGCGGTGTACTTGTCTAGATTTTATTTTTTGTGTTTCACTTTTTTTCTTTTTTACACTTTTTTTACTTTTCCCCATAGGGGATTTGTAACAACAGTCTTCAGATTGCTGTTACAAGGCAGGCCAGTACACAAGATTGCTGCTGTGTACTGGTCGCCATGGCAACTGTCAGTCACTATGCCCACAATGCATTGCTTGTAAGCCCGCACGATCGCCAGGACGTATGCATACGTCCATTTGCGGGAACGCACTTCCCGCTAGGACGTATGCATACGTCCCATGTCGGGAAGGGGTTTAGCACCAAGGATTGTAAGTGATTCAAGAGACCAGTGATTACAGCTCCGTTCCTATCACAATCTCGGCACTAGGATCTGCAAAGAAGCTGCAAAACCACAAAAGTTGATTAACAACCTGCACTGCCCGATGTCTAAAGTTGGTGGGTGTTCATTAAGGAGTTAATGTTATATTTATATCCCTGTTCCCAGGCCTGCACTGTCATTCATTCTTACTGAGCTCAGAACATCTGCTAAAGTGCAAAAAAGGGTCTACAACAGCCAATCACCGGCCTCAGCTTTCATATGCCATACATTAAAACAGAGACTGCAGAGGTCAGAGGCTAGCTGCACCAGAGGCGGGACGACAGGTAGGCAGAGGTAGGCGATCGCCTAAGGCGCCTACCTCTGCCTGTCCCTAAGGGGCGCAGGCAGGGCCCCGAACCTCGCCGGGCTTCAGGCCGCTGCCATGGGCCTGAAGCGCCGGCGGTCTCTTTGACCGCTTCTGCTCCGCAGAGAGCGAGCGCTCCCTGCTCCGCAGAGAGTGTCGGACCTGCTCACCGGAGGATCGTTGGATCCTCCGGTAAGCCGCTGGGCCGACACAGCGGGGCCGCCGGGTCCTCATAGCGCGGAGGACCCGGCGCGGCCCCGTGCGGCTCAGCTGAAATCGTCGCGAAGTATTTAAGTCATCGCGACGCTGCCTCACCTCGGGCACACAGCGCGTCATAGGCTGTGCGCCCGAGGAGCTGCCGGAGGAGCGCGCGGCCGGAAAAGACGAGAACAGAAGAGGAGTGCGCGGCTGGGAAGCAGGTAAGGTGAGTATAAATGTTGTTATTTTTGCCTGCCTGTGGCCCCCATACGCCTGCCTGTGGCCCCTATACGCCTGCCTGAGCCCCTATATGCCTGCCTGTGGCCCCATACGCCTGCCTGTGGCCCCATACGCCTGCCTGTGGCCCCATACGCCTGCCTGTGGCCCCATACGCCTGCCTGTGGCCCCTATACGCCTGCCTGACCCCCTATATGCCTGCCTGTGGCCCCTACACCTGCCTGTGGCCCCTGTACACTTGCCTGTGGCCCCCATACGCCTGCCTGTGGCCCCATACGCCTGCCTGTGGGCCCCATACGCCTGACTGTGGCCCCCATACGCCTGCCTGTGGCCCCCATACGCCTGCATATGGCCCCCAAACACCTGCCTGAGCCCCTATATCGCTGCTTGAGCCCCTATACGCCTGCCTGAGCCCCCATATACCTGCCTGTGGCCCCTAGCTATACACCTGCCTGAGCCTGTATAGCTATATACCTGCCTGTGTGCCCCTATATACCTGCCTGAGCCCCTATAGCTATATAACCTGCCTGAGTGCCCCTATATACCTGTCTGAGAGTGCCTTTATATCAATATACCTGCCTGAGAGTGACCCTATATCTATATACCTGCCTGAGAGTGACCCTATGTCTATATACCTGCCTGAGAGTGACCCTATATCTATATACCTGCCTGAGAGTGACCCTATATCTATATACCTGCCTGAGTGTCCCTATATTTATATACCTACCTGTCTAAGGGGACAATATACATATACCTGCCTGACGGAGAGGGCATATCTATATACCTGTCTAACTGAGGGGACGTATATACCTATAATTAAGCAGTTACTGGAAATGTGAGGATTCTAAGATATTTGTGTCCCAATCTGCAGGGACAAGTATTGGCCGGGAGATGTCAGCATGAAGGTGAGAACCGGATGGAGAAGAAAAGTGAACATGAACGACGCTGATCAGAAAAGACGTCTCCTGTGAGTCACTAAATGTAACTGCAGTGTAATCACTTAAATGTCTGCAGAGCGTCTACATACAACTAGTGTCTGGTCACTGTATGGCGGTGGTATATGTAATCAGAGTCTATGCACAGCTGATAGTCACATGTGAAGGTTGTGTTTGGTCAGGGTCTGGCAATATTGTTTGATCCTTACATAGTAATAGTTTAGGGTCTTGGTTTTGTAAGAGGTTTTTTAGTCACAATCATTCGTCTGGTAGATTTGCTCCATGTATAGGTGGATTATTCGGTGACTGTTATTTAGGGGTATTGTCATATGGAGGAGAGCGATTTTGAAAAAGCAAATTTGTCAGGGCTGATTTTCATTGTGCAGCGACTGCTGAGGTGATGGACGGGAGCTATGTGGGATACGCAGAAAATTTGTGACAGGACCTGGCGCAGGGGTGAGAGGAATTAGTGTTGGGGGGGGGGCATTTTTTGGGGAGTGAGGGGGGAGGCGCCATTGGTTGTACTTGCCTAGGGCACCAAAATGCCTTGTCCCGGCCCTGAGCTGCACAGTCATGTAAGCAATGTACAATGTCTCACAAAAATAAGTACACCCATCACATTTTTATAAATATTGCATTATATCTTTTCATGGAACAACACTGAAGATATGACACTTTGATACAATGTAAAGTAGTCAGTGTACAACTTGTATAACAGAGTACATTTGATGTTCCTTCAAGATAACTCAAGTCACAAGTCATCAATGTCATCAATGTCTAAAACGCCGGCAACAAAAATGAGTGTGTCAAAGTGTCAATATTTGTGTTGCCACCATTATTTTCCAGCACTGCCTTAACGCTCTTGGGCATGGAGTTCACTAGAGCTTAAGAAAGTTAAAATAGACAAATCACTCGGTCCTGATGATATACACCCCGTGTCCTAGGGGAATTAAGTAATGTGATAGAGAGGCCCCTATTCTTAATATTTATGGTCTTTATAATAACAAGGTATGTCCCAAAGGATTGGCACATAGCAAATGTGGAGCCAATATTCAAAAAGGGGTCAAAAAGGGATCCTGGAAACTATAGTTCGGTAAGTTTAACCTCTGTTGCAGCTAAAATTTTGAAGGTTATAGGAAGACATGATATACTGGAGTATCTCACTGAAAATAAATGTATAATGCCGTTCCAATCTCATCAGCTTCTATGATGAGGTTAGTTCTAGACTGGATCAGGTGAGACATTGGATGTCATATATCTAGATTTTTCTAAAGCATTTAAAACTGTGCCGCATAAAAGGGTTGGTAAGTAAAACGAGAATGCTTAGACTGGAGGAAAATGTTTACCAGTAACTGTCTCAGTGATAGAAAACAAAGAGTGGTGATTAATGGTACATACTTGGACTGGATTCTTGTTTCTAGTTGGGTACCACAGGGCCCAGTATTGGGCCCTATTCTCTTTAATATATTCATTAATGACCTTACATGTGGATTGCACAGTAGAATATCAATCTTTTCAGATAGTACTAAGCTCTATGAAGTAATCAACACAACGGAGGACAATCTTTTATTACAAAAGTTTGAGGCCTAAGTGAGAGATGAGGTTTAACAGAGATAAATGCAAGGTTATGTACATGGGAAGAAAAATCCATTCCATGGTTATTTGTTAAACGAAAAAACCGTTGCGAAAAAGTGACACGGAGCAGGACCTGGGAATCCTAGTGGACAAAAAACTTAATTGCAGCAGCCAGTATCAGGCAGCAGCTGCCAAGACAAATAGGATCATGGGGTGTATTAAAAGGGGTATAGATGCACATGATGAGAACATCATTCTCCCATCATACAAGTCACTGGTTAGACCACACATGGAATATTGTGTACAGTTTTGGGCACCAGTGCACAGGAAAGACATTGTAGAGATTGAACAGGTTGCACCTATGCTCGTTTTTTTCAAAAACAATTTTTGGATGTGCAGACCAAATATTGTTTTTCCAGTCTGTTTGTATGGGGGAGTGGCTGCCCCCTCTTTGGTTTTTTTTTTGGAATCCACCCAACTGCACAGGCTTTTAAATAAATGCAGAGTAGCTTGTAGCTGGAATCTTCTCTCCCTGAAATGGAGCTCTGAATAGGCACCAATACAGGTAACAATGGAGTAGGTTTCCACTTGTATTGAGGTTGTCTTGTTGATTGGCAGGTGGGCTTAAACAGTTTTTATCAAAAATGTGAACTAAGAACCTCAACATTTTTCATGTATTCTAAGTAGCAGAAATGCTTTTCCAAAAATTCCTAGTCCTTTTTAATAGTTTTTTAGTGCTAGTAGTGTGCTGCTGATATGGGATTGTGTTTAAACAGGTTCAAAGACAGGCAACAAAAATAATAAAAGGATTGGGTGGACTACAATAACCAGAAAGATTAGCAAGATTAGGGCAACTTAGCTTAGAGAAAAGACGGCTTCAGGGGGACATAGTAAATATGTCTAACTATATTAAAGGTCAATATAGAGATCTCTCTCAAGATCTATATATACCCAGGACTGTATCAAGTAAAAAGGGAGCATTCTCTATGCCAAGAGGAAAGAACGTTTCCACATAAACATAGAAAGAGTTTCTTTGCTGTTAGAGCAGTGAGACTGTGGAACTCTCTGTCAGAGGAAATTGTCTTTGTGAATTCACTAACAGAGTTAAAAAAGGGTCTAAATTCATTTTTAGAGTGTAATAATATAACAAGTCATAGTGACTACGATTCTGGAGGAGGGTCATTGATCCATGGATTTATTCTGATTGCCAGATTGGAGTGGGGAAGGAATTTTGTTCCCTAGAAATAAGGACAATTGGCTTCTACCTCATGGAGGGTTTTGTCTTCATCTGGATCAAAACTTTAACACAATAGGCTGAATTGGATGGATGTCTGTCTTTTTTCGGCCTTACAAACTATGTTACTGTGTACACAGGTTGCCACTGGAATCCTCTATTACTCCTCCATGATGACATCACGGATCTGATGTGTTTGGGGTCATTGTTATATTAGAATACTGCCATTTTGCCATGTTTCTGTAGGGAGGGGCCATTTTCTTTCTGTATGGCACAGTACATGTTGGCATTCATGGTTTCCTCAATGAACTGTAGCTCCCCACAGCGACAGCACTCATGCAGCCCCAAACCATGACATTCCCACCACCATGCTTGACTAGTCAAGACACACTTGTCTTTGTACTCCTCACCTGGTTTCCGCCACACAGACTTGACTCCATCTGAACCGAATAAGTTTCTCTTGATATCTCTTGGACATGGTTCCAGTAATCCATTTTCTTAGTCTACTTGTCTGCAACAAATTGTTTGTGGTCTTTCTTGTGCATCATCTTTAGAAGAGGCTTCTTTCTGGGAGGACAGCCCTGCAGACCAATTTGATTTAGTGTGTCATAAGGTCTGAGCACTGACAGGCCGAACCCTCACCCCTTTAACTTCTGCAGCAATGCTAGCAGCAGTCATAGGTCTATTTTGAAAAGACAATCTCTTAATATGATGCTGAGCACGTGCACTGTTTCTTTGGCGAGGCTTGTTCTGAATGGAACTTGTCTTGTTAAACTGCTGTTTGGTCTTGGCCACCATGCTGCAACTCAGTTGCAGGGTGTTGTCAATCTTCTTATAACCTAGGCCATCTTTATGTAGAACTACAATTATTTTTTTCAGATCCTCAATCAGTTATTTGCCATGAGGTGCCATATTGAACTTCCAGTGACGAATATAGGAGAGTGTGAGAGCGATAACACCAAATTTAACACACCTGTTCCCCATTCACACCTAAGACCTTGTAACACCAATGAGTGACATGACACCATGGGGAAAATGGCAAATTGGGCACAATTTATCCATCTTCACTAAGGCATGTACTCACTTTTGTTGACAACGGTTTAGACATTGATGGTTGTGAATTGAGTTATTTTGAGTTATACAAGCTGTACACTGACAACTTTACATTGTATCAAAGATTCATATGTTCAGTTTTGTCCCATGAAAAGATATAATACAAGATTTACAAAAATGTGAGGGTGAACTCACTTTTGTGAGATACTGTACATGACGTCATTACTAGGGTACCAGTGACACAGGAATGAGCGGTGACTGTAGAGGTGAGTATAGTTCATTCTTGTTTCTTTTATAGCAGTCCTGGCCTGGTGTGTAAAAAATCTTGGACAACTCCTTTAATTGCACTCAAAGACAGATATGTTCTCTATCAAGTGAACTCCTAGATCTTCAGAAACTGTATCAAAACAAAACATGTAGTGTCAATGTATTCAAAAATAACTTTTATTGCATAAATATATGGTTTTAAAACCAATTAGTATTGCAATTCAGTCCTAAAATGGTATTTGTGAAACCAATGGCTTTCACTAATACCATCTTAGAACTGAATTATGTTGCTAATTGATTTGAAACATGTAGTAAAAAATTATGTTTAAACTCTTTAATTATCCTTTACAATGTAAAGTTACAAGTGTTCTTAACAATGCAAAGTTACAGCTTCTTTGACTCCCATCAGATCTTCACTGCCCTTGACCCTTTTGGACAATTGGACCTCACCATTTGCCTTGTCAAAGAGTATCAGAGTATTAGTGTCAGAGTATGCAGAAGCACATTCCCACTGGTAACAGTCAGTTGTCAGTTAAAGGGGTTGTCTCACTACATTGATTCATCTTACCTTAGTCCTGTTTTCTTGGTTTCACTTCAGGAGCGTGTTTACTGGTTTCTACTAAACTGCAGTAGAAGCCAGGTCTGTAGCTATAGCAACCAGTGCTGGCAGCCTATTAGGAAAGATTGAACAGGTCTGTAGCTATAGTGACCTGAGGAGCTGATGCAGTCCATACAAGAGGGGATATGTAGGAATAGGTAGGACACTATTAATGGACATATATTGCAAAGTGACTTGTTTTTGCAAGATCTTTAACATAAAAGGCAATCCTTGTAGTGAGACAACCCCTTTAAGTTATATATTTCCTGGAGTAATAACAAATAAATGGCATGAAACAAAGTTCCAAGAACAGAATCTTCAGAAAAGTTATTTTATGAAGAATACAGGTGATTACTAAAACTGGCATGCTAATAGAACTGGCATGTCCTGTTTAACCATCAGTTTTTAAGGATTTCACACTTCTATATCAATTACCTCCACTTCTTGGTGAAAAGTTGTTCACATAGATAGCTCCTGTTTATGCAGGTCTCCATGCACAAAAATCACTAAGTGCATCATTTTAAGTAAAAAAAAAAAAAAAAGTAAACAGAGAAAAAGAGATCCAGCTCTCCTATCTCTATCAGTCTGAAGCAGCATGGAGAATTGTCCCGGTGCATGCCATGGTCCCAGCTCTGGGCCCCCGGACAGCTCGTGTTTGCGTTTCCCAGGGCTGCCTACCCTTGCCTCTCCCCGTTCCTGCTCTGCCTCGGCTAGCTGTTTCATTTGAAGTTAACAACATTAAAAAGGTTTGCTCACCATATACTTTTTCACAGAGCCAAAGTCGGCTTCAGACTCACACTTTTTTTATTAGGCTGTGGGTGGTACTACAGCAGTGATTGGCATATTAGCTCTGCTATTCCTACCTGAGCTATTAGACGGAGATTGCTAATACAATAGTAGGGCACAAGGCTCTAAAGAATTAAAGTTTGTCAGTACAAAAGGGAAACAAGATCCTGTGCTGCTGATAAAACACAGCAAGTCACCATGTTTGGCCAGGGTACCTAGAGCAGAGTGAAGTAGTCATAACCTAGGAAAGCAGGAGATGAAAACTGCTCTAGCTCAGAAAGGAAGCAAAATTAAAACAGCAATGTATTTGGCAATAGTATTTATTTACCTATGCCTACGTGTTTAAAGCTAATCATTGTGGTGAGAAAATCCCCTTAATAAACTTGTGACAATGACAAACTCACCCTGAGGTGGCAGTAGTTGCCCAAAAGTGAATGAATGCGTGTTCAACGTCAGCAGGTTCTCTGTAAAAGAGTATGATAAATATGGCAAATATTGGGATGTGCATGGTTTAGGTCTTGCCATGCCACCAAGTCTCTTTTTTGCCATGAATTTTGTGACTGCCTTGCTTTTTGAAACCTGAGCAATTTTATACATCAAAATGCGGAACAATATCATTTTCTACCAGAAGATGGCAGTAAAACTTCAAATGAGTGAAGGACTGTATAGAATTACACCCACTTCTACCAGCCTCAGTCCATGACTCACATCACAAGTGCTTTCTTGCTCAGACAGCATTGACTTTCATTAGGATCTTATATTATAGCAGGTTTGCCAACATCACATATGTTCAATAGTCTACATGGCAGATGCAAAGTGGACAGAATAGAAAATCTTATAGTTTTTTACCCTAATGTAAACAATAAAATTTACCTAACAAATGAGTTCATTCTGCTGTGTATAGTACATCTAAATTTGCTCACTTCATCCCATGTCTGCAGCTATAATGCATAAGAAGAAGGGTCATCATCTTAATAGACGCTACAATCTGTACATATCCTTTTAAGATGTAATCACACTTTACAGTTCTGTTGTGTAAACCAAAATTGCACGGCGATTTGCTGTGGTTTTCCAATGCTGTAATTGTTCATATGGTATTTACAGGTTAAACATGGAAAATAAAGGTTATTCACCTGTAAAAATAACATAGCCAATAACGCATTGGTGGGTTATGATTAAGTCCAGCTACAAAAATGCCTTCTGAATGTAAACTAACTCTGCAGAGTGGTTAAAAAAAAACAAAAAAAGGTATTCTTACCTACCTGTCCTCCAACATTGTCGTGCCAAAACTCCCAAGCAATCTGTTGTACTTCTGGGTTCTTGTCCGGATACATAGGAGACCCACTTATGTGTATCGGAATAATGATAACCCATAAGTTACACAGTTACAACGGTTGAAAAAAGACATATGTCCATCAAGTTCAACCAAGGGTGGGGAAAATGTGGGTGACGGGAAGGAGATAAGGATTTTTTTTAAGCCTAATTTCCCCTACTGATGAAGGCTTTGATACTCATAAGGCAAAAACCAATCTGCTCTAAAGAATATTTAATTCATGATCCCAGAGTTGCCATCAGACTGGATCTAGAATTTTATATGGCTACATACGTATTAACATTCTTTAGTTTCAGGTAGATATCTAAACCTTTCTTGAAACTCCCAACTGTTCCTGCTGTGACCAGCTCCTCGGGCAGGCTATTCCACAGATTTAGAGTTCTCATAGTGAAGAAGGTGTTTCTCCTCTGAAAATTGAATCCTTTTTTCTCCAGCCAAAGGTAATGTCCCCTTGTCTTTTGAGGGGGCTTTACATGAAATAATTTTTCCCCATACTTTTTGTAGGGACCAAGTTTATATTTATATAAATTTAAATGCCTCCCTGGAGCCGTCTTTTCTCAAGACTAAAATAAGGTTTCAATTATAATCTTTCAAAATAACTAAGATGCTCCATTCCCTTATAAGTTTGGTTGCTGTCTTTGCATCCTCTCTATCTCCATTACATCTTTTCTTTTAAACTGGAGCCCAGAGCTGAACAGCATATTCCAAGTGGGGGCCGCACCGGATGTTTATTACAGCAGTAATATTACATCCCTGTCTGCAAGTCCATTTAATACATGCCAATATCTTGCTTGCCTTAGAGGCAGCTGATTGACGTTGCATGCTGTTCTGTAGTCTATGATCTACAAGAACGCCCAGATCTTTCTCAACAAGCAATTTTCACAGGTTTTTTTCCCCCCTAGGACATATGATGCCTGCAGATGCAGAACTTTACATTTATCCATATCGAATCTCATTTGCTTTGCCTTTGGTGAATGTGCCCTCGCAGTTTTGATCAAAAATGTGCGATAACCTAAGATTTTCATGTATCCAAAAAAGTAGCAGAAATGCACTTTGAAATAATTCATATATTTTTTAACTATCTGTTAGCCTTTACGGTGTGCTGCTGATCCGTTTGCAGTGTGTTTTGTGGCCATGTCAGCACACACTTGCGCCATTTTGTTTAGAATTGTTTTGGAAGGGTAATTATGTTTTGAGGGTTTTTTAGAAACCATAGGAAATAAGAGTAATGTAGTCTTAGACTATGTTCACATGGCTTAACTGCGGGGCGTAATTACGCCCCGCAGTTACGCCGTGTGGCGGGGGGGGGGGCGGATGTGGGGTTGGGACCGGGGCGCGGCACCTCGCCGGCCCATAGACAATCATTGCTAGCGGCGCGTATACGCCGCTAGAAAATGACATGAGAATTATCTCCCCCTTCGGCGTATTCGCTGAGCAGGGAGAGGAGACGTAATCCATAGTTCTCTATGAGAACTGTGGATTACCGTAGTTACTGGGACGGATTCAGCCCATAATTGCCGCACTCCGGCACGTAATTACGGACTGAATTATGTCCCGCAGTTAGCCGTGTGAACATGGCCTTAAAGTGGACTTTGTTTGCTCTATTTCCTGAATGTACACATTTTACTTGTATATGCCAGATAGAAAAATGTGTTATACCATGCTTTCAAGGCATATAAAGCACATATGATTGGGAAACAGAATAAATGTAGTCCAAATAAGACTACATTGCTCCATATTTTCGTATGGCTCTGCCACAGTATAGATCAGGATACCTTTTTTCACAGTATCCTAACAGATCTCTGCATTAGAGCCAAAAACGAGGCATGAACACACCCTAATATATTCCTCTGCTTGATGAGTGCCTCTGTTGTGTAATCAATGTTATTCATTTCATGTACCAGTGGGTTTAATGTTTTCGTTGCTTAGTGTGGCTAAACTATGTAAGTCTATGGCTTGAGTTGTTCATCTGTGCTGTGCTTGAACCTGCTAAATTTCTGATCTTATTGTCATTTCCAAGATAAGCTACAATAGAAATGTCTGGCAGGCGCTTATCTTCATCCATAAATAAAACATGTCAATTTAGCTGACAAGTACCCTACCTCTATGGCCATGTAAGGTTTGCATAGAGTCTCTGCTAGTCACTACATAAGTAAGATCTCATTTTCAAACATACAAACATTATACGATATAGACAGGTATTGATAGCTCTGCAGTAAACTACCTATCAATCAAACATGCTGAGCTTTATGGAAATCTTTAACCCCTTAGAAAAATAGCCTATTTGGTTTTTATTAATTTTCTTTCTTCCTCTCCTCCTTCCCATAACCATAACTTTTTTTTCTGTCAAATTAGCTGAATGAGAATTTGTGTTTTCAGAAAGTTGGATTTTTTTAATGGGGGTACATGTAATGAATTGACAATGTGCATTAATGGTTTTTTTCAAAGGTAACAGAAAAAAAACAGCAATTCCACAAATTTGGGGGTTTTATTTTTATTCCATTTTTATGAAATTAATTGCATGAATATAAGTGACATGCTAATATTACTTTGGGGTTTTGATACAATTTAGGTGGGACCAAATTTATAGAGTTTTTCAATGTTTTACTACTTTTACACTCAACACATTCTTAGGGCCATAAAAGTTTTTTTAATTTTTAATGTCAACCGCTGTGCGAATCCTTGCTTTATTTGTGGGATGAGTTATCATTTATGTAAAAAAGAAAAAAAAAGCAATTATGGCAAAGTTTTATTCTTTTGTTACATAATCAACCGTTCTGAATAAATAACGTGACATTTTTAGGTCATTCAAAATGCAACAATTTCAATAATGTCAAACATTTAATTCAAAAAGACGCGCATGTGTTTTTCTTTTTTTTTAGTTTTTTAAACATTTTATTTACCACTAGGTTGTTTCACAGAAGCCCTTTGCTCCTACTTCAGGCTCTATTTCGCTGTTAGGGAGTGTGGTGGTTCTACAGCAGTGACTGACATTTTAACTCTGCTATTCCTAGTTGATCCTGTTCAAGCTTGGATTTGCCCACAGGAGAGCAGGCGAAATCCTTGGTTGGCCCCAGAGCACAGCGGGTCAGGGGCTGCTTTTCAGGGAGAGTTCAAAAGGTTTGTTCAGTACACTTATCAATGTACAATAGCTGTAAGGTGGGCCGCAAGAATCAACTCCAATGGTGAGCTTCAAGAATCAGCAGTTACTCGTGGGACCTCAAAGATCATTCCACTGTGGGCACCAAAAATGACCGCACAAGTCGAAGGTCCCGAACTTTACCCCTTCCCCACATTGCGTATGCAACCCCTAGCGTAGTGACTTCGCCGCGCAATTGAGCGGGGGGGGGGGTTGCATGTGAGGCGTCCCTGGTGCGCGAGACGGGTGCGGGGGGGGGCGTGTGTGCTTGCGGGCGAGCTCGGCGCATGCGATCTGCGACATGGTAATCCATGCTGTAAAAATTAACCCGCTGGGCTTCTCATGCCCCATCATCCCCGCCGGAGAGCGAGCTCCGGTCCTTGCAGGTGTGAAAACCATCATTAAACCAGCAGCCTGTCATTGCCGCGATAAAGATGACCTTTGCAGGCAGCAGAAGTGAGCTCCCTAGCTGACCCTACGGATCGAGCGAGGAGACAGCGGCACAAACATGCCCCGCTCGCGTCCGTCTCCTACCAGACTCCCCGATACTGACTGAAATTTCACATCCGGGTAGTCTGGTTTGTACGTCACCATGCCCCACAAGTTCACAGCATTGTGGCCATGGTGGTCACTAGTTTCCATGCGATCTCTGCACAGTGCAGTAAACTCTGCTGCACAGAGTCGCACTCTTCAACAGCAAACTAGACATGAATGCTATTTCCCCATGGGATTTTGCAGTATACAAATCCTCACTGTGAAAAATTACAAAAATGTGGAAAAAGTAAAAAATAAAAAGTAAAAACACAAACAAAAATAAAAAAATTAAAACACATACAATGCCCTCTGTTTTCCCCTTTACAAACACAACGCAATCGCTGCCCAAAAAAGATCAATACATTAAAATAAGAGTACCCAATATTTGGAGTATCGTCCAGCGTGGCGTAACGATCCACCCTATAAATCTTTTCATACTTGTAACTAACGCCTAATGAGGAACCCGTTAAAAAACAAAAACAAAAAACAGTCCAACAGAATTTGCGATTTTTTTGTGCATCCTTGACATCATTAAATGGCAAAGAAAAAGCGTATTCAAAAACTCCATATAAACGCCAAAGTTTTACCAAATAAAACGTCAGATCATCCCCTCAAAAAAAAAGTTCGTACACGTCCACTGATACATAAAAATAAAAAAAGTTATGCTCTCATAACGACAGCGATGCATAAATAATATTCGGTAAAACACAATAAAAATCACAATTATTTTTAAAAGTGGCTTCCAAATTAAAAAGAACTATTATAAAACAGGTGTATCGCCGTAAATCGTATCGACCCTGAGAGTAAAGCTAACTGGTCATGATACTGCACGGTGAGTGCTGTGAAAAGACTAAAAATGAAAAAACACTACTAGGATTCAGCAGTATTTTTCCTCAACCCTGCCTTCCAAAAAACGTGATTTAAAACTGATCAAAAAGTCTGTGTCCCCCCAAAAAGATACCAATAAAATCTGTCAACGCTCATCCCGACAAAAAAGCATAAGCCCCTAAAGCAGCTTCGTACACAGAAAAAGATTAGAAAAAGTTATGTCTCTCAGACCTATGGCTATCGCTAAAAACGTTGTTTTCTTCCTTTACTGAAATAAAGTTTTTTTTATTGTGTAAACAGCATATAAAACATAAAAACAAAATACAAAATAGGGTATCCGCTGTATATCGTAATCGACCTCTAGAGTAAAATGACTAGCATGTCAGCTATACTGCATGGTGACCCGCTGTTAAAACACATAAAAATAAAAAACACTACATGCGAAAGCTATATTTTGATTCAAAATCCTCACAAAAAGACCATCTAATAAAAGATGTGACCAAACTCAGGCATAATCGCCCCCCATAATGAGGATACTATATAAAAATGCGTCAACCTCAACCCACATCAAACAGGTGCTCCCATATATCAGGACTCCGGTATACAGAAAACTAGAAAATGTCTATGGCTATCAGAACAGGACACATAAAAACGCGCCAATTTTTTTATAACCTATGTTGTTATTGTGTAAAGTAAATAAACTTAAAAAAAACCTAATATAAAACTATATCATTGAATGTTTAACCCACGACCCCCCGAAGTAATGAGATATCCCCTATCATTTACATACTGCACCTGGCGAAACGTTGTTAAAAAGAAGCCCACAAAACATGGCGGAACTTTGCGTTTTATCCCCTCATTTTCATATGCCCAATGTTTCAAAAAAAAAAGGAACATTTGAACACCTGTGCCCCAAAATTGCACAATACACCCCCCTAGAGTAGATCTAAATTGATGGCCGTTCTGATATCCAAAAATTGGAGACTTCTGGAAGGTTTACGACCTGAACTGGATTTTGTTGGGTACTATTTGTAAATTCTATCTATGGCGCCCACCAAAATCGCAGTTCCAAATCCAGTAACACTCCTTGCCCTTTATACGCGCCTGCCCTGCGCCCAAACAGCAGTTAACAGCCCGACATGAGGGTATTGCTGAACTTGGAAGAAAATGGCGTAACAATTTTTGGGTGCGTTTTATTTTTACCAGGGATGCCCATTTGGTAAAAATTATATAATTTTCAGTCTAAAATATGTACAGATTATTGAAAAAATTTGCTTTTTTAAAATTTTCACTGGCCTAACGCAAAAATTTTGTGACACCACCGTGTGGGGTCCGATATCTACACATACACTCCCTGGATTATATTCCTTAAGGAGGTGTAGTTATTTCCAAATTGGGAGGCTAATTTATGTGTAGGGGAGTTTATTAGTTTTAGTCGCACCTTAGGGTGGTCGCCGCCAAAACTGAAATTTGCTCCCTAAATAGAAATCGGTGAATGAATAATGAGACCCCCAGAGATCCAGTAGGTCTCCTCCTAATTCTGGCTTTGTGGTTGAGACGACCAAATAATGGCACTTATGGCCAAATAGATGTATAATCTCTGAAAAAGCAGTAAACTCAGGGAATCAATATTAATATTGCCATTTCCCTTATCACATATTACCGTATTCTTGAGTGAATGAATGCCTAAAAATTTGAAATCAGCAAAAAAAGTAAACTTTTTGAAACTTCACTTGCTCACTTTGCTTTAATCTCCTGTGAAACACCTAATGGTTAATAAACTTCCTAAATGCAGTTATGAATACTGTTAAGGTTGAAGAGTTTTTCAAGATGAGAGTCATTTAATGGGGGTATCTAACAGACAAGGTCACATCAAAGTCACGTTATACTGGCCACTGGTCATCCTAAAAAGATGTGTCTTGCAAATTTTATGTAGAAATTTAGAAAGAGTGTTACCTATGCTAGAATTTCTAAGCCCCCTAATGTCGAAAAAAAAAAAAACTAAAAGACATTTATAAAATTAAGGCAAACTACAGCAGGACATATGAGTAAATGCTATTATAAACTATTTTGAGTGAATAACCTATCTGTCTTACATGCATAAAATTTTTTTATATTTTGAATGTTTTAAAATGGTTGAAATTTTCAATAGTTTCATGATTTTTTGATATTTCTGTCACAATAAAGACAAGCATTTTTTTTGACCAAAAAGTTCTACGATTCTTAACAAGTTATATGGTGTCACGAGAAAGACCATTCTCTGAATCACATGGATTATGTTACAAGTGTCAAAAAGTTATTCTCACCACATAAAGTGACACATGTCAGATTTCAAATATCTTAGGCTCTGTCCAGAGAGGCCAAAACTGCTCCGCGGTAGCCGGTTAATCGACACTGAACCTTGTTTGAGGACACTGGTAAGGTAAAGATTTTAATAGCAGGGCAAGTCTACAGAGCTCTAAAGTGTTAATGTGCTGTCCCAGCTTGGTTCCCAAGTGGGAAAAATGTATTTATTCTATTGTTTTCAATGTTATTCTGCTGCATACAATGTTTAATGTGTTATGCTGCCATCCTGGATCCACTGTTTGTAATGATTATGTTGGATATTGATGATGCAATTCCCATATGTTTTTGCTTTATGTTATTCCTTCTGTTCTGTGAAGTCACATCCTGTCACATTGTTGCTGTATCTCCATTTTGACCACACATGTTACACAGAGCTGGAGAGGAGAACTTGTTTTGACCTCTATATGTTATCCTCTATGTGTCATCTACAAGGTTCAGTCATTTACTTCTGTTCCAAGGCAATTAATCTAGCACGTTGTTATAGATCTTCCATTTAAATGTAAATTTTATTGGTTACTTACATAAAAACATCGCTTCGGCATAACACAGTGACAGAAGATGGCATAATATGGAGGCACAACAGGACAATAGCTAACACATTAGGGCGTATACCAAACGCTCTTACTTATAGCACACACTAGTGCCATCTTCTGTTACTGCGTTATCTTGAAGCCATGCTTTTATGTAAGTAAATAAAATTTACATTTCAATGGAAGATCTATAACAACGTACTGGATCAATTGTTTTGTAACAGTGTTTATACTGCCGTATCCTGGAACGGCTTTCCGTGCATGTGTAAATTTGGCGGAACAAGCTGGCTTCTCATACTTTTTGGTTGTACAGTCAATAAACCACCTGAAGTACATCCATTGCATATTCCTCATTAAATCTCCTCATGCAATGCCAAAGGGGAGTGAATATAGTGAGTTCACTATCTTCCATATGCTTATACAGAGATTGTGCTCACACTCATCAGGGACCAAAAATCCATTTGGAGAGCATTCCTCTAGTAATTATTCTTTATTTTATCAATTCATTAAAAATCAAGAAACATGCATATTGCTAGCTGTGCAATTCCCAGTCAGAAGCTGTTTTGGAACATTCCCTATGAGTAAGGGAGTTACATGAAACACATAAGCAACTGGCTAAGAATCATACAGCTAACAATTTTTATGTACAGTGATTTTTAATGAGTTAATAAATCAAACTTGTATTCATGGAAGAATGATTGCAACTGGATTTTTGGTCACTTTTCTAAATCTACACTTTAGAAAATTTCAGTTGTTTGAAACCCCCAATCCTATTATGTGGAAGAGTGGATCACCCGTGTTTCTTTAAAAACTCCTTGTGCTGTAGGATGCACAGGGGTATGTCAAAAATTGGCCTATTTTGTAATGTAGGAACGTTTTGTGACAAAACATGAAAAAATTTTTTTAATTTTTAAAGGAAAAAATCAGAACACAAGTTTTTTGGGTAAAAATATTTTTTCCCTTTGCCTACTTTTAAAATAATTAAGGTTGATAATTGCCTTTTTATCTCTCATAAAATACACTGCAGTACTTCTGGCATTCTAAAAGTAGAGAATGGGGAATATTCAAAAAAAAGGGCAGTTAAGTCATAATACTAAAGCACTAAAGGGGTTAATGACAGATAGTATTTTTTGACCAGCCGCTGCAGTAGAAGGACTTCATTAAGGGATTTCCCCGGGTTAAAATTTGGAAATATTTTTGCCCATTTTCGCGGGTTTTGCGCTTAGAGATTCGTCCCCAGCATTACGGTAACCCAGTTTCCGAGAAATATAAATTACGCCTCCCCCCTTTGCCAAAGCCTCGAGGGGAGATAAGGAAGCAAACGGGGCAATAGCGCCCTAGTAAATAAGGGGAAAGGGGGCCACGGAGTCGGCTTGGGCCCAAGTCCCGGCATAGCTTGAAAACAAGAAAGGACATGGGCGAAAAGTAAAAAGATTTTCCCGGGGGGGTTTAAAAAAGACTTTAACTATCATGAAATGATTTTTAAGTAATTTTTTAAATAAATACTTATATTTTTCATAAAATAATTCTGGAACATCTTTTCTTAGGGCTCTTCAATTACAGTTGGAGAGTATCAAAATTTGTAGGGGAATGCTACAATAACAAAGAGCAATAACATCTAGTTGTAACATTATTTATATATTTCTAACATGAGGACCAACATTAGTGTCACGTTTTAGATTCAGCTGTGTTAAGCCCGACCTAAATCGCCAGGTTGTCTTCAGTAAGGCCTTATATTAACCACAATATTTAACATAGATTGCTAAAGGCTAGAAAAACTGCGGACAAAGGATTGTTCTTAATTAAGATTTGTGCCAAAACTGAATTTTCTAATTTTAGGGTAATATCACAGGTGGCTTTTTTGTAAAAATGCCACTTTTGCTTTTAGTGCAGTTTATTAAGTCAATGTCAGACATGGACACAAAGAGAAGGGAAAACATAAGTCCTTTCTTTATACTTCCCACTACTCTTACTGTAGATCTGCTTATGGCTTTGGCTTAAAGAACTACCCCTCTGCTACTATTACTGGGGCATAATTTATATTAATAAAATCTGGGGGGAGAGAGAAAACGCAATAAAAGGTACCACCGACATTATCAGGCACAAGCTAGATGCATCAAACCCCAAAATAGACCCGCAAATAATTCATGCCTCAGACGAGACCTTAATGCAAGAGGTTGTCAGTTTTATGTATTGGAGTTGATTTCCATAATGCAAATTAAAGATAATAATAAATGGCCTATTTAAAAATAATAATAGAATTTCTAGGGTGCCCTGAGTGGGTCTAGACTAGCTGAAGTGTCTTTACTTTAAATAGGTAGTCAAGAGAATAAGCAACCTTGTCTTTCTAGTTATTTAATTTGTAGCTCAGCCTTATTCTTGTGCAATACTTGTGCATGGATGAACAGTTCTATCTGCTACACCATGTATATACTGGCCAAAGGAGCTCAACAACATGCCCATAAATGTCCCAGGTGTCAGTATTGGGTCCTTTTCTATTCAATATATATTTAAAAATTTATTATTGACCATGTAAATGGCTTACAGAGCAGAATTGCACAAATTGCTACTAATACAAAGCTCTGTAAGGTAATTGACACAGAGGAGGATAATAGAATATTACAAAAGAATTTAGAGAAGCTGGAGGCTTGGATGGAAAAATGGCAAATGAAGTTTAACCCCTTAACCCACCTGAACGTATGTGTACATCCTAGTGGCGTTAAGGGGCCACTAGGGGCCTACTAATTGCAGGTAACACCCGGCGGTTACAGCACGAGATGGAGCTGCCGCCATCCCGTACTGTTTAACCCTTTAGACACTGCGGCAAACATGGCGGCGTACAAATTAATGAGAAACGGTGCCGCGCACTGTTCCACACTATGATCAGAGCCCCCGCGGCAAAACATGGCAGCTGGAAGCATTGCTAAGGCTTCCATCACCGCCATGTTTTCGTTCTCACTACTTCCTGCCCCAAACAGAGAGTGGGGAAACCGCCATCTATGGGGACTCAAAGTTAAAGTTAAAAAAATTGTTTTAAAGTATAAAAAAATAAAAATAAAAAATGTTAAAAGTTCAAATCACCCCCCTTTTGCCATTTTACAAATAAAAGAAATAAAATAATAAAAAAGTTACATATTTGGTATCCAAAAAAGTCAGATCTATTATAATCTAACATACTTTACCCCGTATGCTAAACACCATAGAAGAAAAAAAAATCCAAATGGTAAAATTGTGGTTGTTTTGGTCATTCAACGTCCCCTAAAAATTGGAATCAATTTAATTTAAAAAGTCGCACCTATTCCAAACTGGTAGCAATAAAAAGTACACTTCAGACCGCAATTAGGTTTTTTGTTTCACATTTTGCCCCAGTTAGAATTTTTTTGTGGTTTCCCAGTATATTTTATGGTACGGTGAATGACACTATTAAAAAGTACAACTTGTCCTGCAAAACAAAAGACCTCATGCGTCTATGTAGGTGGAAAAATAAAAACGTTATGGTTCCTGGAATGCAAGGAGGAGAAAAATTAAGAGTCCTATTTTTTTCTTGTTAGGGTAAAGCTATGACTGAAAAAGACTTGTGGAAATTGGTAGACAACAGACTTAAATTTAGTGACCAATGCCAGGCAGCTGCAGCCAACGCAAATAAAATCATGGATTGCATTGAAAGAGGCATACATTTTCAAGATAGACACATAGGGCGACATGTATGATTTTTGGCGTTTTTTAGTGTTTTAAATGGGGAATAAATCACTCAAAATTCAGGGGAAAAAATGACAATTCTGGTCAGGTAACTTTTTTAAAAAGTAGTTTACCTTTTCCAGCAGTAATGACCTGGAACTCCCATACTGAAGTATAAATCAAGTTTCTACGGTTCAGTGCACCCCCCTCCTGCCCCGCCTCCACCGCCCCAAATCGGGTGCTTTAAAAAAGTGCCGGGGCACTCTTTTTAATGGGCTGATGTTGCCTCGGGAGTTTTTTTAAACTATTGCGAATGGCGTGTCTGTGTGGGAAAAAAAAGTGCCAGACTTCTGCCGCAGACCCATTCATACATGTGCCATATTTTGTCTCTTACAAGAAAAGGTGGGGCCCAAATTTTGGAACGTTGCAAAACATTTTGGTGCCAATGTTAAAATACTGAGCTTGAGGGGTGCAGAGGGGCGGGGAAAGTTGGAAATTGAGGTTGTAGATCAAGCTGGGTTTATAAAATTTGAAGTTTGTCAGCTTCAAAGAAGAATGGCTCCGGGGCGTTTTAGTTACCAAGTACAAATATATGAACAGGCAGTGTACAGATCTTGTGATAAGTGTGATGTTTTTATACCTGGTTGAAAAAGGAAAGGGGACTCCTCTATCCAAAAGAAAAGGTTTTACTGTCATCATAGATAGAGATTTTTTACTGTAAAAGCAATGAGATTTCGCCACAAGAGGTTTGTAGGTGTTCATTGAACAAGTCCAAGATGGCTTAGATGCTTTACTTGAAAAACATAATAGTAAAGGCTAAGCTTAATAGAGTCTGGAGATAGGACATTGATCCAAGGATTATTCTGAGAACCATATTTGGAAAGGGAAGATCTCTCCTTAGGGAGAGCCCCTTTAAGGCGTTTGAGATTCGAAATCCCTTTTGACTCCACGAAGCTTTGATATCAAAGGCATTATGGAAAAGGAGCGAGAAGCCAAGCGCTCTTTTTGGAGTAACAAATCCTAAATTTTCTTTTGACCCACTGTGTCTTTGGAAAGAAAAGGGAATTTTTGGAGTAGGAAGGAATTTTTCCTTTTGTAGGGGACAATGGATCCCCCCTACGGGGTTTTTTCCCTTTCCCTCTAGTAAAAGGTCTATAGGTTGGACTTGATGCACCAGTGTCTTTTCTTCAATCTTATCTACTATGTTATTATGTTACATGACCTCCACCATAAATACCTGAGATGGGAAAAAACTTTAAAGCCATTTGCAAATTTCAACAATAAGTTACATTATAGACTGATTTTCCCTGACAGACTCCCTCTCCCTTTTCTGCCACCTCTGTGGCACGGCAGAACATAATTCAGAGAATGCAGGAGTTAGAGAGGAAGATCCTCTTCAGTCTCTGCTGTGAGCGCCATGTGACGTCATCACTGCATTGCGTGTGTCTAGGCAACCTGAGAATTCTCCAAACCTCGAGTGGACCAGTCCAATGCCCAGTGCCACAAAATAAATAATTTCTTCTATCAGAAGGAGAACTATGTTGTATAGAGGCAACAATAAATTGCAAGCATCTATGGAAAATATAGGTCCCTTTAAGAAATACCATTTTAGTCATCTGTTGTAACTCCGGATACAAGAACTTCATCTATTACTGCAAACAAGACAAATTCTTGCTTAATAATATAGAATTTAAAGAAAATTATATGTCATATACTTATTCTCAGTGAATAGTACAGGGATCTTAAGTCTAGGAAAAAAATCAACCTTATTGTTCATTAACACAAAGCAGGCCAACAAAAAATAAAAAAGTGACCACTGTGTAGCTTTGTTCCTAGATAAGTGCATGCTCTATGCTTATAATATGTGTTGCATCCACATAAAACCTCACTTTTAAAGTAAACACAACATCTATAATTGAGAATTTACGCCTACACCCTAAGGTTTTCTTGGGGGTCTGATCCCAGGTAACTTAACCAATTGGCAAAATAAAACAGCACCAAGTCCTATTCATTGTCCATGTAGATACAATGACTACATCCCTTACATGCCTCATTTAAGTGGAGATTTTGGGGCCCATACCCCCTTTAAACAATGAGGAAAACCCAAAAAAGTTTTTTCTTTCAGAAAAAAACCCTCCAAGGCACATTGGGGTCTGTAACACTGCAGAGCAGAATAAAAAATAGATGCAAAAATCCAACCTTATTGTTTTGGATTTTGCCGGGGATTTATCGGAAGGTAAGTGTCAAAGCAAATCTGCTACAAAATACACACCAAGGACGACATTGTAATGAACGGGGCTGCGACAGAAGTCTGATGTCTCTTCAGCCTGACATCTAGGGCAGCCCCATTCGCAATAGTTTTGGATTGCCCGTATGCCAGTATCAGGCACATTATAGAGCACCCACGGCACTTTGTAATGCGCCTGATTTTAGGGGCGTGCGGGAGGCGGGGCGCACTATAACCATACGAAGCTATAGATTTATAGCTTCAGAATGGCAATTCTAGGCGCATTACTGCTGAACCAGGTAAACCACTTTCAAAGTGGTTGTCACGGGTGCTCCTGCGACCCTCTCTCCGGGTCGCAGACGCATTCATGCCCAGCTGGCGAGCGATGCCGGATCGCAGGTGCGCTCTGCTGCTCTACCCCCTACTAAGTTACATGGCCGCGCTCCTGCTGATGCCTCTGTCTCCCTAGGGAACGGGGACACGCGCGGGCTGGCACTGTTAAATTTAAAGGGCCAGCGCCCCGGTAATTCCCTATCACCGGACGCTGCCCCTATTTAAGCCTGCTCTTTCCTGATCCCATTGCCGGATCTTTAGTGCCTTATTGCCTATAGAGAAAGCGTTCCTTATGTCTCGTCTGATATATGGTGTACCGTACCATTTGCCTTCGTCCCTCGGCCGCGAACCATTGTCGTCTGTCCTGACCTTATCGCCTGTCCCCGACTCCAAGTTTGCCTTAAGATTTTGTACCACACTACACCTCGGCTGTCACCGCAAGCAAGTCACGTCAGGGGTAGTGACCTGGTAGACTCCCGCCGCAGCAAGTCCATCCCGCTTTGCGGCGGGCTCTGGTGAATACCCGGACTTAATTAGATTCCGCTCCCTGGCATGGCTTATAACATCGCTTGCGGTGGTCCAGAGGATCATCTAATGCTAACTGTTACAGTGGTTTACCTGAGCCAAAATTGACATTTACGTGCTATAATGCACCTGATTTATGATCCGCAGTAGAGCGGGTTAATAAAGCAGGCACATTCTACACTTTTAATATGCACATAAAAAATACCATCTAAGCGCCATTAATCATACATGTCACCCCAACTACCTGGATTTCTGCATTGCAGTAGTGTTGATGTGTTGTTGACAGACATGGACTTCTTCACCTACCTATGTCAAATAGGAACTATTTAAAAATAAAAATGCAGAGGTTTACAAATAGAAACTGTAAAAATAATAGATCACTGTGTGCAAAGTTCACATATGTCACAATCATCTACATCAACAAAAACATATGCTCTCAAAAACACAAAAACAGAGGTCATGTAAATGCAATATCCTCAAATGTGTTAAAAACATACAGTATTTCACAAAAGTGAATACACTCCTCAATTTTTTTTAAATATTGTATCATATCTTTTCATAGGACAACATTGAAAATATGACACTTTGATACAATGTACAGTAGTCAGTGTACAGCTTGTATAACAGTGTAAATTTGGTGTGCCCTCAAAATAACTCTGCACACAGCCATCAATGTCTAAATCACTGGTAACAAAAGTGAGTTCGCCCTTAAGTGGAAATGGACAAATTCTGCCTAAAGTGTCAATATCTTGTGTGGCCACCATTATTTTCCAGCACTGCCTTAACTCTCGTGGGCATGGAGTTCACTAGAGCTTCACATGAAAACAACACGGAGCTGGTGGATGTTAGAGACCTTGCAGTCCTCCACCTTCTGTTTGATGATGCCCCACAAATGTTCAATAGGGTTTAGGTCTGAAGACATGCTTGGCCAGTCCATCATCATCACCCTCATTTTCTGTAGTAAAGCAGTGGTCATCTTGGCGGTGTGTTTGGGGTCATTATCATGCTGGAATAATGCTTTGCAGTCCAGAAGGGAGGGGATCATTCTCTGCTTCAGTATGTCACAGTACATATTGGCATTCATGGTTCCCTCAATGAACTGTAGCTCTCCACAGTCAGCAGCACTCAACCCGTGACACTCCCATAGCCATGCTTAATTGTAGGCAAGACACACTTGTCTTTGTACTCCTCACCTCTTTGCTACCACACACACTTGACAACATATAAACCAAATAAATTTATCTTGGTTTCATCAGGACATGGCTCCATTTAATCCATGTCTTTAGTCTGCTTGTCTTCAGCTAACTATTTGAAGGCTTTCTTGTGCATCATCTTTAGAAGAGGCTTCCTTCTGGGACGACAGTCATGCAACCTCTTTACATAACTTCGTATTGAACAGTGATTATAAGCAAAAGGCATGAAAATGGAAAATTGCAACTAAAATACATACGTATAAGTAGGTAACGCCCAGACTTGACTAGAAGCACCTCGTCAAGGATATCAAAAAGAAAACATGTAGGGGGTCCAGTGTAAACACCACTCGTGAATAAAGTAGAAAAAAGGTTCCGTAGTTATTGATAAGCGATTAAAAATATATCATCCTGGTATGAGGAATCGCATCAAGCCAACGCGTTTCGGAGCAGACGCTCCTTATTCATGGCATAACATGATAGTAATACACACACAATTTAAATAGCCCAGACCCTGGTCACATGACCGCGATCATGTGATCGGGCTGTGCAAGTACAAAATTTAAAAGAAACAATATTATATAAAAAAACAAAGTTGCGATTAACAGGATGTAATGTTAGTATTGGTTAATAAGATCATCTCTTTTGTTTAACCCATTAGGAAGCCTGGTGTCCAACTTAAAGATCCACCAGGCTTCTCATGCTAGCAATTTTTTCTTGAAGTCACCGCCCCTCATCGCTCTCTTAACTCTTTCGATACCCTGAAAAATTAAATCAGTGGTATCACCTGAATGAACATCATGAAAGTGTCTAGATAACATCGAGACCCTATATTTAAAGTTTTCTTGGCATCAGACATGTGTCTGCGGATACGTGTCTTCAAGGTACACAAAGTACATCCAACATACTGCTTTCGGCATGCCTGACACGTCACCTGATAAATCACCCACCGCGAGTGTCCGCATTTATACATGCCTGTAGTAGTTAGCCAAGAAGGTTCAACTGATATTTTATCGGAAAAGGAAAACAAACTCGGAGATAAAACAGATCCTAAGGTGCGTCCCCATCTCGATACAAATTTAATATTCTACAACCATTAATAATTTCATTGCCAGGATACATCAGGGATACTAAAAGTCTGGTTACCATGTTAACTGAGGTTGAGTGGAATACTGATTGGTCGTAGTTATCTTGTGATGTCACTGCTTTATATCCTTCTATTCCTCATCATTTAGCGATAGACGTTCTTAGATCTCATCTTTTTCGCTTTAGTTCTTTTTCATCTAACCTTATTGAATATATACTTTTGTGCCTTGAGTTCTTATTGAGCCATAATTATTTTTGTTTTGACGGAGATTTTTTTCGT
>JAODAL010039077.1:0-38410 GCA_025379985.1 Phyllomedusa bahiana
ACTCCCAGTATTTTTTATTATCGGTAGGGTCGCTCAGAATAATTGATTCTAAGCCCTTAAAAAATACAGGGCCTCCAGAGTTGGTGCCATAGACGTTATATAATGACCATAATTCATCCGCTAGACGCATGGTGACCTTGCTCCATCTTCCCTCATTGTCATGATTGTGGCTGAGAATCTGGCCTCCGACATTTTTCCCAATTAATGTTATTACTCCAGCTTTGCTATCTATTGCGGGAGTTCCAAAGACCTGGCCAACCCATAACCGCTTCATTCGGTCAAAATCCCTCTCGAGCAGATGTGTCTCTTGGAGGAATGCAATATCAATTTTTAAACGTTTGAGGTGTCTCAGAACCATCAATCTTTTGTTAGGGGAGCGCAGCCCTTTAATATTCCATGATACTATCTTCATAATTTAGAATCGAGACCAGGATTTCTCTATGTTCCGGCAAAGTGAGGGGGAGGAAAGGGACAGAGAGGCAGAAAACAGAACTAGTAACAAACATGTTAACACATAGGACTGGAGGCCAGTCCCGCACGCCGAGGGAGAGAAACAATAACACTCTCAATCCTCGTGGAATGTGCGATGTAACTACGCTTTTTTCCAAAATTAATGAAAGACCCTAAAACGGGGGAAAAGAAGCTCTCAGAAAAAAATAAAAAGGGAACCCTCCAATACAGGGAGGTAACAGACCACTGGGGCCAACCTACCCAAGGCCCAATGAAGAAGAAAGAGAAAAAAAAAAGAAAAGGGGGAATATTTAGAAATTCAGTGTGTGGGCGGGAGATTCGCCTCCTCAGGGGCACTCAAAAATATTAACTAGACGAAAAACTAAATTTAGGCAAAATGAGAAATCAGTAAGCGGGTTTCGATCAGTCATCTTGGAAGCTTGGTGTTTCCTCTGTTCCTTTGGAATTGCAACGTGTGAGGAGTAAGAAGGGCTTGGTTCGCCATCCTCAAGGAGCCTTGTGTTATCTCCATTGATTAACGTATAGTTTGCTGGGGAAGGAGAACGGTCGGATGTAGAAGGGGATGGCGGTCTAGAGTTTCTCGTGTTATATTCCTCTACAAAGGTCTGTGCAGCCTCAGGTGAGTGAAAAATTTCCATTTTTGTGGAAGATTTTTAGGACCGCTGGGTAAAATAGGGCAAACCGGCTTGTCTGCAAAAAAGGGTTGAGCAGATGGAGCAGAATGCCCGGCGTTTCCTAACGACCTCCGCCGAGTAGTCCTCAAAAACAAGAATTTTACAGCCCTTAAAGATAAGGTCAGACTTGAGCCTCCTGAAAGCATGCACAATCGCCACCTTGTCCATAAAGTCTAGGAACTTGGCAATGTCCTGTCTAGGGCAATCTCAGTTCTCTTGTCAGTCCTGGGGCCGTTTCTGAGGTCAGGTCCAATTCGGTGGGCTCGTACGACTTTGCAGGGACCCCTGAGGCCTAAAGCTTCTGGTAGATCTTTTTCACATAGATTGACAAGTTCGCTGGCAGGTACCGCCTCCGAAATCCCGACTATGCGTAAATTATTCCTTCTGGATCTATTTTCAAGGTCCTCTATTTTGTCCCTCAGCCTACTATTTTCCTGAGCCAGTGCAGAGATGTCAGATTGGATTCTGTCCATGTCATTAGTAATTCAAATTCAAATAACAGTGGCACACTATGGACAAAGGAAACTATCAGAAAGGACATAGGAATTTTGGAAAAGGCATTACTGCTAACTAGAATACATGAAAAAATTCTAAGGCTCTGAGTTCACACTTTTGGCCAAAAATGCTTAAGCCCACCTCCGCAACTTCACCGGGACCTCAGTACAGGTGGGTCCTACGCTATTGTTACCTCTATTGGGTCCTGTTCAGACCTGCATACTTTAGGGAGCGAAGATACCTGCTTCAAAGAACACTGCACTGATTTAAAACCTGAGGAAGTGGGTGGGGTGTGCAAAAAATGGAGGCAACCACTCCTCCCTACATATAATCAAAATCAACACTTGGCTTTGCACAAAAGAACTGTGGGCGACATGTATGAAGCTCGCCAGGTCGGGGCGCGCTTTTCCGCTAGTTTCCCGGCGAAATCTGCGCCTGATTTATGTCGGGGCCGGGGCGCGCTCATACCTTCCATGTAAAGTCCGCCGCGCCTCGCCAGTGTGTTAGGCGCAGTGCGGGACTTTGGCGCAGTGCGGCGCTGCACCTGAGATTCGCCGCCCGAGCTAGTGCACTCATACACTAAAAGTCCGCCGCGCCTCACCAGTGTGTGGGGCGCAGTGCGGGGACCAAGGCGCAGTGCGTGGCTGCGCCAAAGATTCGCCGCCGGAGGTAGCACACTCATACATGCGGGGAAAAGTCCACCGCGCCTCGCCAGTGTGTGGGGCGCAGTGCGGGGACTTAGGCGCTGTGCGGGACTGCGCCGAAACTCCTTTATCAAGGCGCTCACCAGTCTCAGAAAGGAGCTGAAACCTCAAAAATAAAAAATACATAAAACAAAATCACTTTCCACTAACCTAATTCTTGAATTAGGATATTGGAAATTGCCGGGAAATACAGTAATTCAAATTCTGAAACCTATTCTCACTGGTCGGCAGAAACCAACCAATCAGAATAGGAGCGACAGTGAACCATTAAAACCGATGGCGAACTATTGACCAATCAGCTACAAAGGTGGGACAGTTCAAAAGACAGGAAAAATGCAGAAAAGAGCTGAGTGGCTGAGCTAGCGGTGGCTTGGCTAGCTCGGCCAATCAGAATAGGCGCGACAGAGACCCATTATAGCCTATGGAGAAGTTTGAACCAATCAAAATCCAAGGCGAGATAGTTCAAAATACAGTAAAAATGCAGAAAAGAGCTGATTGGCTGAGCTAGCGGGGGCTTGGCTAGCTCAGCCAATCAGAATAGGAGCCACAAAGACCCATTATAGCCTATGGAGAAGTTTGAACCAATCAAAATCAAAGGTGGGATAGTTCAAAATACAGTAAAAATGCAGAAAAGAGCTGATTGGTTAAGCAAGCGGGGGCTTGGCTATCCCAGCCAATCAGAATAGGAGCGACAGAGACCCATTATATCCTATGGAGAACTATTGACCAATCAGAATAGGAGCGACAGAGACCCATTAAAACCTATGGAGAACTATTGACCAATCAGAATCAAAGGCGGGACAGTTCAAAATACAGTAAAAAGGCAGAATAGAGCTGATTGGCTGAGCTAGCGGGGGCTTGGCTATCCCGGCCAATCAGAACGTGAGCTACTTCTCCCATTGTAGCCTATGGAGAGATCTGCGCAATGCAATCTCGGCGCTCAGCTACAACTAATTTTTATTAGTTGTACAATATTCTCCGAAAAAGAGCTGAAACCTTCTATAAATATAAATCAATTAAATCCCTAACAACGCGTTTGTCGCCGAGACCCATTATATCCTATGGAAAAGTTTGGACCAATCAGAATAGGAGCGACAGTGGCCCATTCTAACCTATGAAGGAGTATTAACCAATCAGAATAGGAGCGACAAAGTCCCATTATATCCTATGGAGAAGTTTGGATCAATCAGAATAGGAGCGACAGTGGCCCATTCTAACCTATGAAGGAGTATTAACCAATCAGAATAGGAGCGACAAAGTCCCATTATATCCTATGGAGAAGTTTGGACCAATCAAAATCAAAGGCGAAAAAAAATATTAATTCAATAAAATCATGTTTATTTCCTTTTTTTCGTTAGCCAAGGATCAATAGTATTGGTGCAACGAAAATAAGGAAATAGACATGATTTTATTGAATTAATATTTTTTTTTCGTTCCCCCCCCATATTTTTAAATTCATTTTTATACACATCGGGACAACTTCGGCAGTATTATCTTGATTTCGGCCTTTGTACAATGTTATTTCAGATTGCATTAGAAAACCCATGGGGAGGTCGTTTCGCTCTCCCATTGGTTCAAATAACCGTGGCTCTTTTAACTTAGCCAATCACAGAGCTCGCTCGGAATTTCTTTTCCCCATAGAACTCTATGAGAAAAGTATCCGCCTCTGATTGGCAAAGCGGACGTCCCCCGCCGCTTCAACCCCAATCAGCTTGTTTACTTGCTTTTTACTGTATTTTGAACTGCCCCCGCCTTTGAATATAATGGTCAATATTTCTCCATAGCTTAGAATGGGTCCCTGTCGCTCCAATTCTGATTGGTCAATACTCCTCCATAGGATTAATGGGCCCACTGTCGCTCCTATTCTGATTGGCGGGTTTATGCCGCCCAAATCAAAAGAGCTTAAACAATTTGAATTACTGTATTTCCCGGAAAATTCTCCTATATTGCAATTCCCTATGTAGCACCGTCTCGGCGACAAACGCGTTGTTCGGGGTTTTAACTGATTTATTTTTATTGAAGTTTCAGCGCTTTACTGATAATGTTTTACACTTAAAAAATGATTTTTTTTTATTCTTTACTCCATGCCGCACGGCGCTGAGCGCCGAGAATTTCAGTGCGCCGATCTCTCCATAGACTACAATGGGAGAAGTAGCTCGCGCTCTGATTGGCCGAGATACCCAAAGCCCCGCTAGCTCAGCCAATCAGCTCTTTTCTGTCTTTTTACTGTATTTTGAACTGTCCCGCCTTTGATTTTGATTGGTTAAAACTTCTCCATAGGCTATAATGGGTTCACTGTCGCTCCTATTCTGATTGGCCGGTTTATGCTGATCCTTGGCTAACGAAAAAAAGGAAATAAACAGATTTATTGAATTAATATTTTTTTTCGCCTTTGATTTTGATTGGTCCAAACTTCCCCATAGGATTATAAGGGACTTTGTCGCTCCTATTCTGATTGGTTAATACACATACATAGGTTAGAATGGGCCACTGTCGCTCCTATTCTGATTGATCCAAACTTCTCCATAGGATATAATGGACTTTGTCGCTTCTTATTCTGATTGGGTTTAATACCCCTTTCATAGGTTAGAATGGGCCACTGTCGCTCCTATTCTGATTGGTCCAAACTTCTCCATAGGATATAATGGGTCTTTGTCGCTCCTATTCTGATTGGCTGGTTTATGCCGACCAATGAGAATAGCTTACACAATTTGAATTACTGTATTTCCCGGCAATTCTCTCTATTGCAACTCCTTATATAGCGCCGGTCTCGGCGAAAAATGCGTTGTTCGGGATTTAATTGATTTATGTTTTAGAAGGTTTCAGCTCTTTTTTCTGAGAATATTGTACAACTAAAAAAAAATATTTTTTTTTATTAATACTCCATTCCTCACGGCGCTGAGCGCCGAGATTGCATTGCGACGATCTCTCCATAGACTACAATGGGACAAGTAGCTCGCGCTCTGATTGGTCAAAACTTCTCCATAGGATATAATGGGACTTTGTCGCTCCTATTCTGATTGGCTGAGCTAGCCAAGCCCCCGCTAGCTCAGCCAATCAGCTCTTTTCTGCATTTTTACTGTATTTTGAACTATCCCGCCTTTGATTTTGATTGGTCAAAACTTCTCCATAGGATATAATGGGACTTTGTTGCTCCTATTCTGATTGGCCGAGATAGCCAAGCCCCGCAAACTCAGCCAATCAGCTCTTTTCTCCCTTTTTTTACTGTATTTTGAACTGTCCCGCCTTTATTCTGATGGTTAAAACTTCTCCATAGGCTATAATGGGTTCACTGTCGCTCCTATTTGATTGGCCGGTTTATTGTGACCAACGAGAATAGGTTTCAGAATTTGAATTACTGTTTTTCCCCGGAAATTTTTCCAATATAAATTTTGGGATATTGCGGCATTATAATTTGTGGAAAGTGTTTTTTTTATTTTTTTTTTTTATTTCTGAAGGTTGAGCTCTTTTTCTGATAATGTTTTCCGCCTTTATAAAGGCGATTTTTCGGAATCATACTCCATGCTGCACGGAGCGGAGCGCCTAGATTTCTGTTGCGATCTTCTATGTTTCCTCGCATGTTCCGTTCTTGCTTCACTTCGCCTCCACCGGAGCATTTAGACCAAAACAAACCAGGTCTGCCTGTCGGAGCTGCCGAGCGCTGCATTGCGCCTCGCTTTGCCGACTCGCCATCGTACATGCCTCGGAGTTTTCGAGCGCGCCGCGTCCCAACCCCGGGAACGCCTACCCCGCGCGCCCAACACGCACCCATTGCCCGCCCCTTAATGCGGGGCGCAGCTGAAATGGGCAAAACGCTTGCGCCTAAACACCGCATCCCTGCGTCCGACAGCGGGATTCGGGCTGGGAGGCACAGTATACGGCAGAAATCGGGCGAAAAGCCCGATCATACATGTCGCCCTTTGTTTGAAAAAACAAATGCGCACTGGTGTGGCTGCAATAAATATAGACATTCAAATTCAAATAACAGTGGCACACTATGGACTAAGGAAACTATCAGAAAGGACATAGGAATTTTGGAAAAGGCATTACTGCTAACTAGAATACATGAAAAAATTCTGAGGCTCTTAGGGCCACATGTATGAACGGGCTTTTCGCCCGTTTTCTGCCGTACATTGCGCCTACCAGCCCGAATCCCGCTGTCGGACGCGGGGATTCAGTGTTAGGCGCAGTTTTCGCCACTTTCAGCTGCGCCCCGCATGAAGGGGCGGGCAGTGGGCGCGGTGTGGGCGCGGGATAGGCGTTCCTGGGCGGGACGCGGCTCGCTTGTATACTCCGAGGCATGTACATTGGCGAGTCGGCAAAGCGAGGCGCATTTGAAAGCGCTCGGCAGCTCCGACAGCAGACCAGGTTTTTTTTGGTCTAAATGCTCCGGCAGAGGCGAAGTGAAGCAGGATCGGAACATGCGAGGAAGCAGATCGAAGATCGCGACAGAAATCTCGGCGCTCCGTCCGTGCAGCAGGAGTATGATTCCGAAAAAAAACCCTTTATAAAGTGGAAAACAGTGTCAGAAAGAGCTGAACGTAAAAAATAAACATAATTTAAAAAAACACTTTCCAAAACTCTAGAACAGGCGCAATATCAAGAATTATGATTTTAAATTGCGGGAATACGTAATTTCAAATTAAACCTATTCTCATTGGTCGGCTAAACCAGCAATCAGAATAGGGCGACAGTGAACAATTGAAACCCATGGGGAAGGGATTGACCAATTTAGAAAACCACGGCGGATAATTCAAAATACAGTAAAAAGACAGAAAAGAGCTGTTTTGGGTGAGCTGCGGTGCTTGGCTATCCCAGCCAATCAGAGCGCGAGCTACTTCTCCCTTTTTAGTCTATGGAGAGATGGGCGCACTGAAATCTCGGCGTCAGCGCCATGCGGGGATGAAGTTATTAATCAAAAAATTTTTTTTATTAAATGAAAACATTATCAGATAAAGAGCCGAACCCTTCTTTACAAATAAAGCAGTTAAAACCCCGAACAACGCGTTTGTCGCCCGACCAGCGCTACATAGGAATTTTCAATAAGAGTAATTGCCGGGAAATACAGTAATTCAAATTGTTTTTAAGCTCTTCTGATTGGTCGGCATAAACCAGCCCAATCAGAATAGGAGCGACAGCGGCCCATTATTCCTATGGAGGAGTATTGGCCAATCAGAATAGGAGGGGACAGTGGCCCATTCTAACCTATGGAGAAATATTGACCAATCATATTCAAAGGCGGGACAGTTCAAAATACAGTAAAAAGGAAGAAACAAACTGATTGGTTTAAGCGGCGGGGGCTCGTCCAGCTTAGCCAATCAGGGGCGCGAGCTACTAAAGAATTTGGTCCCGATGTGTATATAAAACGAATGATAATATGGGGGTAACGAAAAAAAAATATTAAATCAAAAAAAATCATGTTTATTTCTTTATTTTCGTTGCACCCATACTATTGATCCTTGGCTAACGAAAATAAAGAAATAAACATGATTTTATTGATTTAATATTTTTTTTTCGGTTCCCCATATTATCATTGTTTTATTATACACATCGGGACCACTTCTGTAGTGTTTTAATTTGATTTCGGCCATGTTCTTTTTATTTCAGATTTTCATTTTGAAAACCCATAGGAGCGTCGCTCGCTTCTACCATTGGGCCAAATACGGCGCCTCTTTTAACTTAGCCAATCACAGAGCGCGCCAGAATTTCTTTTCCCCATAGAACTCTTGAGAAAGTAGCTCGCGCTCTGATTTGGGTAAGCTGGACGAGCCCCCGCCGCTTCAACCCAATCGTCTTTCTGCATTTTTACTGTATTTTGAACTGTCCGCCTTTGAATAGATTGGTCATTTTTCTCCATAGATATAATGGGATAGTCCTCCTATTCTGATTGGTCAAAATTTTCCTCCATAGGGGTTTAAGGGACATTGTCGCTCCTATTCTGATTGGCTGGTTTATGCCACCAAAGAGAATAGCTTAAACAATTTGAATTACTATAATTTTCCCCCGGGGATTCTCTCTATTGCAATTTTCCCCATGTAGCGCCGGTCTCGGCGACAAACGCGTTGTTTTTGGGTTTTTTTATCTGCTTTATTTGTAAAGAAGGGTTCGGCTCTTTATCTGATAATGTTTGACACTTAATTTAAAAAAAATTTTTTGATTAATACTTCATGGGCCGCACGGCGCTGAGTGCCGAGATTTCTGTGCGCCCCTCTCTCCATAGACTATAATTGGGAGAAGTAGCTCGCGTCTGATTGGCTGGGGATAGCCAAGCACCGCAGCTCAGCCAATCAGCTCTTTTCTGTCTTTTTACTGTATTTGATTATCCCGCCGGGATTCTGTTGGTTCTAAACTTCTCCATAGACTAGAAAAGGGTCTCGTCACTCCTATTCTGATTGGCTGAGCTAGCCAAGTCCCCGGTAGCTTAACCAATCAGCTCTTTTCAGCAGTTTTACAGTATTTTTAACTATCCCGCCGTGGATTCTGATTGGTCTAAACTTCCCCATAGGTTTTAATGGTTCACTGTCGCTCCTATTCTGATTGGCCGGTTTATGCCGACCAATCAGAATAGCTTTCTGATTTTGAATTACTGTATTCCCGGCAATTTCCAATATCCTAATTCTTGAATTAGGATATTGGAAAGTGATTTTGTTTAATGTATTTTTTATTTTGTAGGTTCAGCTCTTTTCCTGAGAATGTTGAACGCTTTTATAAAGGGATTTTTGATTCATAACTCCGCACCGGGCATCTGGAATGAGTTCTCGCTGTTCCAGCCTGTCTTTGCATCGGAACTGTTTTTTGGCGCAAGCCCCGCACTGCGCCTAAGTCCCGCACTGCGCCCCCTTTTCCCGCACTGTGCCCCACACACACTGGCGAGGCGCAGGGAACTTTTCCCCCCATGTATGAGTGCGTTACCTCCGGCGGCGAATCATAGGCGCCGCGCCGCACTGCGCCTCGGTCCCCGCACTGCGCCTAACACACTGGCGGGGCGCGGCAGACTTTTCCCCGCATGTATGAGGGCACTACCTCCGGCGCCGAATCCTAGGTGCAGCGCCGCACTGCGCCTCGGACCCGCACTGCTCCTAAAACACAGGCGAGTCGCGGCGGATTTTACTTTGTATGTTTTGAGCGCGCCCCGGCCTCCGGGCTAAATCAGGCCCCAGAGTCCGCCGGAAAACTAGCGGAAAGGTGCGCCCCGACCCGTCTGGATTCATACATGTGGCCCTTAGTTCACACTTTTGGCCAAAAATGCTTAAGCCCACCTCCGCAACTTCACAGGGACCTCAGTACAAGTGGGTCCTACGCTATTGTTACCTCTATTGGGTCCTGTTCAAGGGCCCGCATACTTTAGGGAGCGAAGATAACCTGCTTCAAAGAACACTGCACTGATTTAAAACCTGAGTAAGTGGGTGGGGTGTGCAAAAACCAAAATGGAGGCAACCACTCCTCCCTACATATAATCAAAAACAACACTTGGCTTTGCACAAAAGAACTTTGTTTGGGGTCGTGTCCTGGCCATGAAGCGGTGAAGACGTGCATCCACAGGGCTCCGCACTTTTTCGCACTAAAGTGGCCGTTTTCACCTGCCTATGATGGGGAAGAGTGGCAGGAAGAAGGTGTTTTAAAACCCCCCCCTCAACCTCCTTCACCCCGTGAGGATATAGGAGCTTATTTTGCCGAGTCCCGCTAGACTCCAGCGGGCCAGGAGCTGCTGGTGGCCATGAAGAAAATGGGGCCGCCGAGCAGGACAGCGCTACACGCCGGACACTTCGCAGCAGCACTCACCGCCCGGTACCAGCCCCGCGATCGGGTCCCTCTGCTACCACCGGCCTCCACTCCAGGATCCGCTCTGCCTGTGACTGTCCGTGGGGTCTGCGGAGTCTCCCTGCAGCCGCACCTCAGAAGCGCTGGGAACCAAAGGGATCTCCTTCTCGGCCGCTTTGGGCGGCATGCCGCCCGCTACCTCCGGTGCCCTCAGCTGTACTCGGCGCTCACTGCTCATTTAGGGGCCCGCACCGAGCCGCAAACCAAGCCGGCCCCTGTTTCCCCGGTCCCGGTGGAGGTACATTGCGCCTGGGACAAACTTTTCTCACTACAAACCCAAATGCCTCACCACTACAGGACACAGGTAAGGGTTGGGGATAGGGGACGAGACCCTCTTGATTGATATGGAAGTTGCCCTTCCCTCCCTGCTACTCCACTGGGGATTTCATGCCACCCACAGGACTTGTCCGGCACCCTGCTGTCCTCTCCTGTGGACAAACAACCTGGACATGGTGTTTTTGCCTACTCAACTGGGGGTCCAATCTTTTATGGCCTCCACTCCTTTGCCCCTCAGCCGTCACCATGGCCCCTCATTTACACATGATGTCCTCAGACCCAGACTTGTTCTCGCCCCTTGGAGCACCATGCCACGGGCTTTCTTCACCTTCTACAATGCGGTCTCTGCCCCTCTACACCATCCGCTGTCGTGGGTCCCTCCAGCTTGCCTCCTCCCAACCTCAAATGACCACCCTACTCATGTTCCCCATTGCAGGCACATCCCTCTAAGCTGCCTTGCACTCTCATCACCACACCATGGACCACGGGTTCGAGTCCTGATGACCAACCTGAGAGACCCCTCTACTGCCTTTGCCCTTAAGTCTGAAGCTGGCCCTCCTACTCCGACCAACATGTCCTTCAAGTTGAGGATTATCCCAAGCCTCTCCACCACCCTCCACATCTTGCTCTTCTGGAGACAAATTGGTTCACTCCTTGCCGACTTGCAACAACATACTCAGATCACTGACTCACACGTCTGGACATCTCTACAACTTGGCGCAACAAGTACCGCGAATGCCACAGGAGATTCCCCGGTCTGTGCAGAGCTATCAAAATCTTACAACCAAAGGTTCCACGCTTAACACGCCAAGATCCGGCTTCGGCGTCTATCCAAGCCTTACAGTTTACTACGGCTAGCAAACCACACCCAGATCTTTACACCTCCATAACAGCATCCAGTGACTACTTGGAAAACCCGGAACCCGCCGCAACAACATTCGGTTTCGGCGGTACTCCCGGAGAAATTGGTGTGGCCGCCAGCAATAATAACTCTGTCCTCACTACTGTCCTTTAATAACTTATTTGGGGCAACCCCCCAAAAACCCTACATCGAAATGGATTAGGGCCCACGACGGTGACGTCCTCTGCCCAAACTAGACCCAAAACGGTCCAGATATGTGAAGTTGCAGAATCCATTTTTTTCCAATTAAAGGAGTAGATGTATTCGACACCTCGTGCATACTTGCAACACGCATGTATTCCGGACACTCCGACCTTTTACTGATTGCAGGGATCTCTCACAAGGCATACATTGGCCCAGCGTGCGCCTTGAAACCCTTTTGTCCGTACTTCTAGTATCGAGGCATCCCTTACCGGTGGGGTTCCCCTTCCCTTCTATGTCGTTAGAAGGACAAAGTCTAATCCATCGATCCCCAGAGAACATTCCAATCTTTCTCCTGGAACTAATATTCAGAATGTTTATCATGCCGCCCTGGCCAAACCCACTGCTTCTGATACCCCTTCTTCTGGCCGGCCCTGCCTTCCTACAGGGGATCAATCTGAGCCAAGGATAACTCGACGACTTCCGTCACCCAACTGGACTCCCATTCGCTCCCTCCCACTCCTGCCCTAGTCCGGGTGGTGGAGTCCATCCCAGGGACTTCATATTGTCCTCATTCTTAGTCTAGGAATTTTGTATATAGCTGAGTAATTTATTAATTGCCTAATTCTTTGTCCTGGTCCTTATTAATGGATTTTATGACCCACTTAGATGTGCTGATGTATCAATTTAACACTTCACCCCTCTCCATTTGATTTTCTGTGCGAAAGCGATATAACCCCATGTATTGGCAATTGTCCATTTATTCTGTTCTAAACCGAGGGATTTGGATGGTGCACTCTGGACTCCGACGAAAAACGCTCCATGAAGAAGAGTCTCCCTTTAGTTGGGGTTTGAGGAGCGTTCCGGAGTGTCAGAGTCCCCATTCTGGAAATCCATTCATGCCGCTCGGTTGGTTAGAAGTTATTTGCAATAATTTATCCTCGAGTATGGTCACATGTTTTTACCCTTAAACCGATTCTGTTTTGGTTTTTCGTTCTAAATGTCTTTTACTACTCTCCTAATCTTTATTCTGTTCTTTCTTCCCATTCTGTTGGCCATTCCGGTGCCCCCACTCCCTCTCTCTATTTGTTTACAGACGTGCGTAGCCAGATTACATTAACTTCTGTTTTCGTCTATCTTTTTCCATTCTTTTACCCCCATTAGGCGTTAGTCCTGATTGAGGCTTATCAGAAGGCCCTGGGAATTATTGACTTAACAAAGTCCAACTTGTAGTTTCAGCTGCGACTACCCTTGTCCTGCTTTAGGTCCCTTTCCTTCCCCTCCTTTTCCGTCTTTTCCCAATTGGATGGGTTGATTGCTTTGAGGTTTGCCAATGGCTGAATTGAAACGGAAGCCTCGTTTAATGCAAAAGGGCTTAACACCCTGAGAAGGAGCCCGGTGTTATACCATTTACACAAGCAGAAGCCCCAAATAGTGCTCTGTCAGGAGATCCATTTTAAAGGGTAGGCACACCCCATTCCTTCGGAACAAATATTAATCCCACGTGTTTTTTGCCAATAACCATGAGTCCAGGTCCCAGGGAGTGGCAATTGCTATTCATAGGTCACTGGCACACCATGGTCATTACCACCATGTAGAACCCCCATTGGCCTGGATATCATATTCATCCGTCTCCTAGATTGAGGTCTATCAATTCACTTTATATGTCAATGCTTATGCGCCTAATCAGGGAGGTGGCCTTGTTCAGCAGTTAACGGAGGTGCTGACTCCAGCATGGCAATGGGAAAGCTTGTATTTGGGGGATTCCAACACGACCCTTTATCCGACCCTCGATAACACTACTTTAAAGCCTCACTCTCGTATCCCGAGCAAATAAGCAGATTTCGAAGGTCTTTAAATTATTTCAATTAATGTGATTCTTGGCGGTACAACACCTGGTGTACAAGACTACTCCTTTTACTCGGTCGCCACACAACTCTTATAGCCGTATTGATTACCTCATGAACTCCCATAGCTCCCTCCCATGTTATCCTCAACTTGTAATAGGAATATCCATTTGGTCAATCCACTCTCATGCCTCCCATTTTATGTAAGCTCTCTGTCCCCCTCCTTATCGAAGCCGAGTGTTGGTCCTTGCGACTCAACGAGTCCCTGCTTCTAGATACAGTTTAGTGTAACGTGATCTTACTAAATCCATATATTACTGTTAAAGTTGGACCGTCACATGACACTCTCCCCCGACTATAACGATGGAGGCACATAAATGTGTCATTCGAGAGTCCTTGATCAAACACGGGCAAGATTGAAGAGTGATAGAGCATCCAAATTAGCCGGCTGCCCTTCAGAGAGTCGAGTGCTTTGGAAAACCCCGCCCACAAACCGCTATCTCCCAGGAGGTATTTGGCAGATCTCCTGTGGTCCCATTGGAGGTTAAACTCTCCCTGGAACTTTCTTGGAGGCTTTTCTTTACAAGCGTTGCGCGAGCAGATTTTATGATTATAGGAAAGAAAGCCGGTCGCTTATTAGCGTCGCCGCTCCATCGCCTTCAGATGGCGATCTCACATCCCCTGTATCAAGTCCACAAATAGGACATAGTGTACACACACCGAAATAAATGCTTCCTTCCATTCTTGTTACTCCAATTTATATAACCTATCCGACCCCCATCTTCCACCCCAATGAAGTACTCAGTCTATGCTGAACCTCCTTGTCCTCCTGATCCGTTATCCTCTGACCCTTGAGCGCCCTTACCCTGCAGTAACTCTCGCAGTCATCAAGTCCCTTCCCGGGGGAAAGAGTCCGGGGCCATTACGGCGTTACAAGCCAGTTTTATTTTAAGTCTTCCAAGATCTCCCTCTCCCTAATACTTCTAGAGTTTTTAACACCAAATCTCCTGCCGAAAACTACTTGTTTCCTCCTCAAGCTACATTAGCCCATGTGCTGTCATCCCCAATACCGGAAAGGACCCCTCCTCCATGTTGAAGTTACAGGCCGATATCTCCTTAAATTGATATAAAGATTTACGCCAAACTTGCTGGCTATAGATTGAATCCATTATGCCCTCTTTTGATACATCCGGACCAGGTTGGGTTCGTCCCTGGGAGGAAAGCCCGCGAACAACACTTTAAAGACTATAGATATTTAATCTTCGTATGCCACAGACGCGACGAAAACCCCTTGATTGGTGTCCACTCCCATGACCGCCGAAAAGGCCTTTGATAGAAATCTCTAGGTCTTCACATGCTGGCTCTCTTCGGCGACCAAGGATGGCCGGCCTTATTGTTCACTGGTCATGGCCCTTTATAGTTTCCCCCCATCTGCGCCAACTTAAAATTATGGTTCTTTGTCTGACCCCTTCAGTAAACAATAAAGGACCTCTACAGGAATCCGCGCCAACATCCCCTTTATATTACGTCCTAGTTAAGGAAAATTTTAATGGCCGCGATTCGTTCAACCACAGGGGACTAGGAAAATATTTGAGCATGAATATAAAATGTTCACTATTAGCTGATGACCTTTTGGTTCTACATTACAACACCCCTACTTCCATGCCGCACTGCTGTCCGGATTTGGAGATGTTTGGAATCTTGGTCGAACTTTAAGATCAAAGCCTCTAAATCTGAGGCATGAGTAGTAACCATCCTCCAGTGGACCTTGGTGTGCCTCAAGTTCGACTTCCCCTTTGCTTGGCCGCAAGGCTGGTCTTACCTATTTCTAGTGATCAAGATGCCCTACCGACCATTCTAACTTATTACCTCTAAATTCGAACCCTTACTCCGTACAAACTCCTCCGACCTCGCTCGAGGTCTGAACGGAAAGAGTTTATCCTGTTTCGCAGAGTAAGACCATTCACAAATGACTATTCTGCGCGTTTGCTCTACTTTCTTCAGACATCCCAGTGCATATTCAAAATTCCTTTTGGCAGCGGGTCCCAGCATCTGATTAACGACCTTAATATTAGGCCACCAACCGCCCTAGACTGGTTACCCACCACATTGACAGGCATAAGAGTAGTTGGTGTCTGGTTGCCGACTGCAAAAGATAATATATACAGCCGCGTATTCTTATGTGTCCTCGATTCTGGTGTGCCTGGTAGTGATCATGTTGTGGGTCCAATTGCGGCACAGTTTGTTCCTTTGTCCTTGGCGTGTCTCCCCTGGATCTGGACGCTGTCACCTCGTGGGCACATAACCCAACATCATTCACCACCCTCTCACCACCCTGCCTCGATTGTGACATTTAAACTTCCAACAACCTAATAGATAGATCTGAGTGTCCCTTCCTCTCGGTTCCACGATAATCCTGCGTCCCCTCCCCGGCCTGCAGTTCCCTCCTCTTTCTAGGGAGTTCTAAAGCGAATCCACTGCGACTCGCATAACTTCCTGTATGGGCCATAAGATTGCCCCTTTTCATTCTCTCCCTAACGGAATTCTCGATCCACCCTTCCTGACCTACCAGCATACCCAGCTCCGACACGGCCATTCTTTCTACCTTAAAGATGCAGTCGACATTGCATAGACCCCTTTCTGCCTTTGAACGAATGTGTCTTGCTGGACACTCCCCCAAGGCACTCCATCTCTAATATCAATAAAGAATTGTCCCGCTACGCATGCAGCATTCACCTCCACCTCCTACTGGGTGGCTTGGGAGAAAGGATAGCAGGGTAAATCATTTACGCAGGAGCATTGGCAACGCTGTTTAAAAACGGCTCCGCCTTCTCATGAGAGCAGCCATAGCTACCATAGCAGCAGGAGACCAACTTTCAAAGTTATCAGCATAGGTGTACAGGGTCCCCTCCCTAATAACACGTCGTTGTTACCCCATCAGTGCCGGACCTTTGTTGTCGCGTGGGCACGGAGGTAGGGACTGATGCTGCATGTCTGGTGGGACTGTCAGTGCCTCTGCGATGGGTTTGTCTGGGAGCGTAGGTGACCATAGAGTTTGAGACTGACGGGTCTGAAGATATCCAACACCTGAGACCGCTACTTCTCTTTATGTTTTCGTGACATGTCATATTCCTGGCAATATCAGAGATCTATTACCTAGCTCATCTTCTTCAGGCGGCCAAAACAGGTTATCCCTAGCATTGGAGGTCTCCTGACCGCCCACGATTGGCGGAATGGGATAACAGATGATACCCTCATAAGTATCATTGGAAGAACTTTTAGCTCCTCTGATATACATGGAACGACAACTAGCTTTAAAACCTTGGACAACCTTAGCCTCTCCTATCAAATCTCCCCGAATTTTCGGCGAGCCTCTTATATACTAGTACGTGGCGCTATACCCAACTTTTCCTGCACCCACTAAAACTTTGGTGTAATAAGTGAACTGTCTGCCGGGGTCGGTTTGGGTCTATTTAAGAATAATCCACCCCCGACTCCCCCTGTCTCATTCCCTCCCCCTTGTCCCTCCCTCCTTTCATAGTATCCCCCCTTTTTTTTTTTTTTTCTGACTCTCCGTATCACTGTTTCTGATGTCCTAAATGCCTTTTTCGGGTCCTATTATTCCCTTCTATATTGGTTCTATAAGCTTGATACACTAATTATATTTTTTACAATTGAATGCTAGAGTATACCTACGGTTCTTATGTTTTAGAGTACATTGTATATTTATGAACCTGTTTCCTACCATTGAAGAATTTACACTTCTTATATTTCCTCCGATTTTTTTTCCTCTCTTTTTCTTTTAAATTTTTCGTTGCTTTTGCATGTTGGAAAGACTTTGTAAGTCTCTTTTTCTTCATGTCATGCTATACTTGTTTTATGTCAATAAAGCGTTTTAAATTTTAAAAAAAGAACTTTGTTTGAAAAACAAATCGCACGGGTTTGTGGCTGCAATACAATAGACATTAAAATTTCCCAAATAACATGGCACACTATGGACTAAGGAAACTTCAGAAGGACATAGGAATTTTGGAAAAGGCTTTACGCTAACTAGAATACTTGAAAAAATTCTAAGGGTAACAATAGCGTAGGACCCACCTGTACTGAGGTCCGGTGAAGTTGCGGAGGTGGGCTTAAGCATTTTTGGCCAAAAGTGTGAACTAAGAGCCTCAGAATTTTTCATGTATTCTGTCCTTTTAATGTCTCTATGTGAGTAGTAGTATGGCTCGGGATAGGGGGTCTCCTCAGAGATACTCGTTTTCTCAAGGGGCAAGGCCTGACCGTCCCTCCACTACACCAAGTAGATGTGGATATCTCATACCCGGTCTTCACCGCTCAGCCTCCGCGGCACGTAAGTGGCAGCTGGGGACAGCAGGGTTTGTCTGAGGTGAGCCGCAATCTGCACCTGGAGCCTGCCAGCGTGCGGCCGCGTTCAGGTGGTGTGCAGCGCGATGATGTCCCAGGCTATCTCCCGCTCCTTTCCTCCACGGTATCTCTCGTAAGCTTTCCTGTCCCAGCAGGTTTCTGGAGCAGTCCCGTCTCCTTGTGGCTTCCTGCTTAAGATGGCGCCCGGCCTGGCGGTTTCGCGGGCTTTCTCCCGCTCCTCACTTCTGGCCGCAGCAACCCGTCGTCTCGGCTCTTTCACGTACCGGGACGCGCCGGCTAGTCTGCGAAGCAATCCCGTCTAAAGCGGGCAGTTCACTGGCCTGTGGTGTGGCTCAAAGCTGGCTTTCTGCCCCGGTGGTCAGGAGCTCCCGTCTCAGCCTCTCATCATGGTGGCGCCGGAAACGGAAGTCCAAGATTCTTTTTTAGAGTTAATACTATTTTTAGAGCCCTTATTTGGGAAAGGACGCATGCCTGGATAAAGCTAGAAACTCTGCAATTGGCAAAGGATGAGGGGGGGCTGGCAATTCCTAATCTAGCAGTTTACTTCTTGGCAGCACAACTGCAATATATGAGAGAGTGGGATGGGGAGGGGGATAAGGACTTAAACTTGAAACTATTACACCACTATTTTGATTCTCCCAATCTCCCAATGGAGGCAAAAACTTTTTTAGTGCACTCCAAAAAGTTTCCAATGTTATATTTGATGCATAAGCTGTGGTGGATTTTGGGCTTCAGGGCTGCATATCCTATACCGAGAGTTGGAATACCCCCTGGTTGTCCAAACTTTTTGTGCTCCAGGGATTCGAGTCATGGGCATCTAGGGGCCTTCAATATGTCTCTCAACTGCTTACAGATCAGGGGGTGCTTAAAAGTTTTCAGCAATTGCAAATGAATTTGCTTTACCGCATACGCAGCTATACAAATACTTACAGCTTAGGAACGCTTATAATGCAGAAAAATCAGACACAATTCGATATAATGCCAAGTTTATTCCGATAAATAGGGTCAAAAACATCAAAACAACATCCACTAATATATAAACTTTTATTGGCAAACTTTTTTCTAGAAACCCAATAGATTTATATAGTAGGAGGAAAGGAGATATCTGCCCTATAGAGCCTAATATTTGGGAGGAGATACTGAGGACCATTCCATTGATTTCAGTGAGTGAACAGCATCGAATCTCTCAACTATTCTTAGTACATCGAGTTTACAGAACTCCTCTATTCCTGCATAAAATTGGAATTAGGGACTCTCCTCTGTGTAATAGGTGTCATTTCCACCTGGCCTCTTTGACGCATATGTTCTAGCATTGCCCTAATCTAGAGCGATATTGGATTTTTATTGTACATTTGTATTGATCCAGCGAATTTTTCAAATTACCATGGAGATGAATCTGTTGGTTTGTACTTTGGGACACGTAGGAGACTTAACTGTTTCAGAGGCTGAGAAAATAGCGATATCTAGGCTTTTATTCATGGCAAAGTTAATGGCAATGTTCACACGACTTATTGCCGGCGTAATTGCGGGGCCAGATTTCGCCCCGCAATTACGTCGGCAGCCGTGCAGGGGGGGGGCGGGACGCCTACATGCCGTAAATAATGTGCATGTCACTTTCTCCCCCTGCGGCGGATTCACCGAGCGGGGAGAAGAGACGGAATCCACAGTTCTCTATGAGAACTGTGGATTACCGTCAGTGTCGTACTGGGGGGGTCTGGGGCCCACAGGGGAGTTGATCTTGGGGGGCCCACCCTACTGTACGTAAAAAGATTACCGGCCTCTCGGACATAAATGCGCCCATTTTACCACATAATACAGTGTGTAAAACAGAACTGTATTGTGTAGTACAATATCAAGTTAGTCACACATTTGTCAGTCTAACATATCATAGACACATGGCTAAGTAGCTCCATCCACTGACAGGCTGACCTCCCACTCCTTTAACCTCTGCAGCAATGCTGGCAACACTCATATGTCTATTTTGAAAAGACAGTCTCTGGATATGGTGCTGAGCCCGTGCACTCAGCATCTTTGGTCCACCATGGCAAGGTCTGTTCTGAGTGGAACTTGTCTTGTTAAACCACTGTATGGTCTTGGCCACTGTGCTGCAGCTCAGTTTCAGGGTGTTTGCAATCTTCTCATAGCCTAGGCCATCTATATGTAGCGCAACAATCCTTTTTTTTTTCAGATCCTCAGTTCTCTGCCATGAGGTGTCATGTTGAACTTCCAGTGACCAGTATGACAGCGTGAGAGTGATAACACCAAATTTAACACACCTGCTCCCCATTCACACCTGAGACCTTGTAACACTAAAGAGTCAATTGTTTATAAAGGGGTAGAAATATTCTTTTGATAAAGAATATGTAATTATAAAATGGCACTAACGTTTCAATAGTGAGGGTACAATTTGTTAGTATATAAATCTAAAGTGATTTATTTAGATACAAAAAAGTGGTTGCTAGTAATAAGAAAAATGAATTGTTTATTAGCAAACTACTAAATTACAATAAAACATTGCTGTAGAGCGTATAAAATAGAAAGTACAGCTACCTGTTTCTCTTGCATTCGTGGCTGGCTTCATCAAGCAATGGTAACTATTCATATTTTGTGGGTATTTATAACAATGGGTTGCATGCAGTCTCGGCTTGGGGGGTCTGGGGCCCACAGGGGAATTGATCTTGGGGGGGGGCCCACCCTACTGTACATGAAAATGTTACCGGCCTCTCGGACATAAATGCGCCCATTTTACCACATAATACAGTGTGCAAAACAGAACTGTATTGTGTAGTACAATATCAAGTTAGTCACACATTTGTCAGTCTAACATATCATAGACACATGGCTAAGTAGCTCCATCCATATCCCCCACCACTGGCCCACATACAATATCCCACTCCACCTCTCCCTTGGTCCCGCACCTCATCACCTTCTAAAATAAACACCAGCAAGAAAGTAAAAGTCTAACTCCTATCACAGGGTCAGGTGTTCCCTCACTTTTTTTTTTTTTTCCAACATGTTTTTATTGGAGACATTTTTAAATGTAAAACAACAATTACAAACCAGGGAATGGTCATATAACATGAAACAGGTGGTCCTCTCCTGTACAAATATGGCGAGCAATACTATTCCAGTGGATTACAAATACATAAGCATAGGTTGTGACACAATAAGAGTGATAACAATCATTTACCAATTCAAAGCTGGAAACAATTCAACAGATTCATCGATAGTCATGACGACCAGCGAAATGTTGGCAGCAATGTGCAACCCCATAAAAAGGGATCGCAGAGTGCGATCGACTGCACTGGCATGACTCTAGGGCCTTGACCTGCGGGTTCTAAAAACAAGGCATGAGGAGAAAAATATCTTAGGTGTCCCCCAAAGACATGACCCCATAAGTTAACCCAGATGTCCAGACATGCTATGTCAGTCTGAGCTGTCACATCTATGTCCCAGGACAGGTGTGGCTTCCTGTAAACAAGCGGTCGCGTCCGGGCGGGACACCCCAGATCCGGGAGAAGACCAAGAGAAGTAGAACAACAAAAACGTTAAAAAACAGTGAAGAAGGGGGGACGAGGGACAGGACGCCCAGGGAGGGGAGGGGACGTCTGGCTCACCCACGGAGGCATGAGAGATCCGTTGTCGTTTGAAGTGCCGGCAACACAACGTGAGGTAAAGTTCACCAGTTAGGGCCATCTCCTGAGATTTGGTATGCCAAATACAAGTTAGAGAGACTGAAACACTGTTTGAGTTTTGATCGTATATGGGTTGGAAGTAGCATAATGAAGTTTTTCCATAGTTGATAGAATTGTTTTCCTTTCTGTTCTTTATAGAGGGAGGTTTCCACCGAGTCCATCCGGCATAAGTGGGAAAGTTTCTCTAAGAATAACTTGTGTGGCGGGTGGGATGGGTGGATCCAGCAGTGTAGAATGGATTTTCTCTCTGCTGCTGATATATAATATAATATTTTCTTTTGAGGACCAGAGAGGCTGGGGGACCCAGAAGGAAGGAGGTCAAAGATACAGCATTCAGGAGAGTCAGGGCAGTAATGGAGTAAATGAGTGGTTACAAATGAGCGAATCCGGGACCAAAAGGACCTAATTTGGGGGCAGGACCAAAGACAGTGTGAGAGGTCAGCATGAGGAGAGTGGCATTTGGGACAGGCGTGAGAAGAAGTGCCCATTAGATAACCTTTGTGCGGGGAGCTGTATGCCCTATGTGCAATACGAAATGCCATTTCCCAGTAGGACATGGAGGGAATATATTTCGCTGCTATCGTTAGAGAACTTAAGATGTCCTCTGTGGATATGGAGTCAATATATTTTTTTTTTTTTTAATTTTTATTGATTTTTCAATTATTGTGACAAAACAAGTAAAACAACGGTGCAAATTGACACCTGAGAAATATAGTACACGTATAAGGCATGTGTGAATCAGGCATTGAGCATATGCAATCAAACCTAAACGGAAGTAACATTGAGGCTGCGAATTAGACAAGGCTTACATGGTTACCAATTAAGCCATAGATCAAAGACTTCCAGCCTCATCAAAAAGAAACAGCATAAAACATATAGACGCAGGACATGAGACAAAGGGGGTAAGGTGGAGTGGGGGGGGGGGGTGGAAAGAAGGGAGGGGTCTGGTCAAGATGGTCCAACAAGCTGGTGCATGTCCCATGCGGACCAGATTTTGTCAAAAGAATCCATTTTGTCATGGAGCAGGGCAGTTAGAAACTCCATTCGCCGTGTTTCTGTGAGCCTCTGACAGAGATCCCCTCTACTTGGCGGCGAGGTCTGCCTCCATCTACCTGAAATTAGGCACCTGGCTCCTGTGAGGATATGTAACATAAGTTTGGAATCCTGTTTAGATAGACCCTTGACCGGCCCACTCAGTAAATAGGTGAGAGGGTCCAATGGGATCCTCACCCCCAAAACCTCAGCTATAAGCTCCCTGACCTGTGACCAAAAGGGTTGAATAATCGGGCAATCCCAAAAAATATGCGGCAGCGTACCCACTGAGGATCAACATCGCCCGCATACTGATGTGATCTGGTGGGTCCATTTGCGCAGGACCTCTGGTGTATGGTACCAAAAGAATAGTATTTTGTATAGATTTTCTTTATGCTGGATACATACTGAAGATTCAATATTAGTTGTCCAGGAGGCCAGGCCCTGTGGTTTAGTGGTGTAATCTAACAGGGAGCGAAGGGAACCGTAGTATAGTGTGATCTGGCCCTTGGACATGTGGGCAGATGAAGTCAATGCTACGTAGGGGTCATCCCAGTCCCGATCCGTGAGGTGTTTAATGACTTCGTACATATAGCTACACACTTGGAAGTAGTGGAATGGTTGAGGACCAATGGAAGCAAATTTTAGTTTGGCTTCATTGAAAAGAAATGGTCTCCTCGTCACTGGGTCTATTAAGTTGCCTATCCTCTCAACCCCTGTCCACCGCCAGCGGGTAAATTCGCCACGCGCCCGCCCACCTTGGAAATGTGGGTTTCCCTGGAAGGGAAGTAAGAGTGAGTATCTTGAGTTGAGACCCTGAATTTGTCTCGCCTTAGTTCACACCTTCCAGGTAGTGATTATAAGGGGATTAGTTTTTAGATGCAGTGGGATGTCCGAGTATGGCATGTGTAGCAGGCTGATGAGGGGTATATCGTGCACTAGCTGTTGATCTATTTTAATATTAGTGTAGAGTGATGTGTTGAGTATCCAGTCCCCTATGACTCGAAGTTGGGTTGCTAAGTTATACAGCTGGATGTTCGGGAAGTTGAGACCCCAGTTTTTCCTAGGCTGATATAGAACCCTCAGAGCTACTCGGGGTCTGCGGTTATTCCATATAAATCTGATGAAACAAGCGTTAATCCACTTCACATCTTTGGGCTTGAGGTAGACTGGGAGAGATTGGAGGATGTAGAGAAGTTTAGGGAATATAACTAGTTTGATAATATTTGCCCTGCCCAAGGGAGAGAGTGTGAGATTTTTCCAAATGTTGAAGTGGGACTCGAGAGATCTAATGAATGGTCTTATGTTTTTTTTTAGAGGGAGGTTGCTTTTTTGGTGATTTGGACCCCCAGGTATGTCAAAGAATCAGTTCGCCATTAGAAAGGGTAATTTTCCTTCCAAGATGGTGTCGATCTACCCTTCAAAAGAAGAGCCTCAGATTTGTGTTAGTTAACCTTGAAACCCGACAGCATCCCATATGTTTGAATATCCGTTAAAATTTGTGATAGGCAATCGGCTGGGTTGGAGATATATAATAACAGATTGTCCGCGAATGCTGATAGTTTAATTTCTTGTGAGCCCAACCTAATACCAGTAAATGGAGTCACGGTTTCAAGGTGACGAATAAGTGGATCTATTGAAAGATTAAAGAGGAGTGGAGAGAGAGGACAACCTTGGCGAGTACCCCTTTGAATGGGAATTGGATTAGAGTTAAGACCATTCACGGTGAGAGTAGTGGAGGAGTGATTTTGATTGTGCTGCAGGAAAGTGAGAAAAATATTCCCGAATCCACGATGACGTAGGGTAGTGTTGAGAAACTTCCATGATACGGAGTCAAAGGCCATTTCGGCGTCTAATCCCAGCAGCATGGAAGTGGGTCGTCTGGGGTCATGATCCAGGGCCGTGGCTGCTATCGCTGTGCGTATGCCTACCGTGGAGTGTTTGTTATGCAGGAACCCTATTGCGAGGGTGTTTGAAGGGGGCCTATGACCGATTGTATCCGATCTACTATTATTTTGGTTAGAATTTTGTAGTCCTGGTTGAGGAGGGATATAGGGCGGTAAGATTGTGGCAGCGTCGGGTCTCTTTGTGGTTTCGGGAGAAGAATGGTTCGGGATTCATAGAAGTCTGAGGGGTTTATGTGGCCTTGGTTAGAGGGGAGATTATACCGGGGCTTAGGAGACTATAGTATTCCGAGGGTAGACCATCTGGGCCTGGTGTTTTTACGGTGGGGGAGGTGGGCGAGCGCATGGCGAACCTCCAGTTCCGAGATGTCAGCTTCTAGGGTGAGACTAGCTTCTGAGGAAAGACTGGGCAGGTTTACCCCATTGAGAAGGGACCAAGTACCTACGGAATCATAAAGGCGTTCTTTATAAAAGTCCTAAAAGTACTGAGCAATTATGCATTGGATCTGTGTAAGTTCTGATGTGTGGGTTTGGGTGGTAGGGTCCTGTAGACTAAGAATATGGGATTTGACCTGGTCCGATTTCCCTGCCTTCGCTAACAGGGACCCGATTCTATTCCCCCCATCTGAAGTATTTATTCCTTTGGGCTTCTATACCCTACTTGGCCTGGCCTTGTAAGCTTTCTAGGAGAGACTTTGTTGAAGTATATTTGTCTCTGTTCTCCTGGGTAGGGGTGTTGATATAATCCTGGTGGGCCCGTGAAAGATCCACATTGAGGATGGAGAATTTTTTGAGCGTTTCCCTTTTCTTGAAACCTAGATAGGAGATCACATGACCCCTCATCGCAGCTTTCGACGCCGGCCAATAAGTGCCAATGTTCTCGATATGGTCTATGTTTTCATCCTGGAAATTGAACCCAGTGTGTATTAAGGTAATTTTTAAAATCTTCCGAGTGGGCCAGGTACGAGGGGAATATCGAATTAAAGGAGCGTGGGGGGGCAGTCCACCCAGATAGGTCAAATACTACAGGGGCGTGATCAGAGATCAAGATGTTCTCAATCTTGGCTCTGGGTATGGAGGGAAAGGTGCGGGTTGGTGTTAGGAAGAAGTCAATTCTGGAGTGGCTCTTGTGAACCGCAGAGTGGTAGGTGTAATCCCTTTCGGAGAGATTTAGTGCACGCCAATGATCGCATAAGGAAAAGTGATTCATGAGGGACAAAACTATAGAAGCTGCAGATAAGTCCTGCGTAGATGGGGTCGACCTGTCTAGTTCCGGTTGTAAGGTCATATTAAAGTCCCCTCCTATGATAAGTGTGTGTATCTGTTTACCCAGTAAGAAATTGAAAATGGAGGAATAGAAGTCTGCATTGGGATGGTTTGAAGCATAGATATTTAAGAGGAAGTATCGCATGCCACAGATAGTGACATCGAGGTAGAGGAAGCGGCCCGAGGGATCTGCATGTGAGTCATGGATCGTTATGGAGAGGCTGCTATGGAATAAGATCGCCACTCCACGGGACTTGGAGGTGTATGAAGCGGCATGACAGCTGCCCAGCCAAGGGGCCTTCAATAATCCCTGATCCTCCCTTCGCCAGTGTGTTTCCTGAAGGAATATGATTTGTGCCCCCAGCCTCTTTAGGTGAGTCAGGACTTTCTTACGTTTGGTTGGTGTATTTAACCCTGCTACGTTCCATGTGGCAAAGCGGATAGATGTGTTAGGATGTGTGTGGGTTGTCAGTGTAGGATAGGTAGTACTCATCCTATCCCAGATGGCGATGGTCGTAGATCGATAAAAGAGGGTCCCATGTCCCAGCGAGCAGCGGATTCCCTCGATGTGGAACTCCCCTGGTGGCCAGACGCCCCCCCCCCATAAAGGATGGACATGTTCCATGGGCGTAGGAACCTACTACAAGTTAAAGGAGACAATAAACATAAAGAAATAACAAATAGAACAAGACTAGCATGCTAGCATTTTAAGAAGGGTGAGCCAGCACTAGGCCAGCAGGATGGTTTGGAGATACTGTTTAGTCCGGTTCATGAGGAAACAGACGATGTCGGGCTTCGTCCGGGTTCTCGTATATGGTCGTTTTGCCGTTGGTGGTGACCCGCAACCGAGCCGGGTAAAGTAGTTGAAAACGAACATTACGTTCATATAGTAGACGGCACAGTGGGTTAAAGGCTCTACGTTTGGAGGTTACTGCCGCTGAAAAGTCCTGGAAGATGAGTATAGGGTTTCCATTCTCTGTGAGTGAGCGCTGGGTGCGGTAGGCTTTTAGAACCATTTCTTTCACAGTCCAATTAGCGTATCTGGCTATAACTTGGCACGGCTTGCCATCTCTCTCCCCCCGAGGCGGGCCCAAGCGATGGGCTCTTTCGAGGTAGAGGGGGTCCTGTGGTAGGTCTAATTTCAATGCTGACGCGAGGTCTTTGGCCAGGTAGAGGGGAAGCTCTGCTGCTGGGACAGTCTCTGGTATGCCGACAAAGTGCAGATTATTGCAGCGCTCGCAATTCTCCAGGTCTTCCAACTTGTCGCGTAAGATAATGGTTGCATTCTGGTTTTGCGAGATGTCGTTCTCAGCAGTGGTGATGATGGACTCACAGGAGGCAACTCTGGTTTCAAGATTTACGATCCTCTGGGCATTGGCTGTTATCTGTGTTAAAGCGGAGTTGATGGATGCCTGAATCATGTCGATTCGTTTGTCGAGATATGGTGTCATGAGACGGAAGACCTCCTGTGGCACCGAAATTGCCTGTTCGCTATCTGAAGCTTGTGAGGCTGCAGGGCTAGCTGGAGGAGAGAGATTGGGTGGCGTGATATTGTTAGTGCTGAGAAGAATCTGTGACCCCTCTATAGTTGCAGATTTGGAGGAGTTGGATTTTGGCATGGTTTTATCTTTTAATAACTGGCCTCTGGTAACAATAGATGGACAAGTGTGGAATTTTAGAGTTTCTTTTGGCGCTTTGTTAGCGGGTTGCTGGAATTTTGTAGAAATTTGTCCATAATGAGTGAGAGAAGGGAGAGAGATGGCCGCCGGCGAGATTTATCAGATTCAGGCCCCCCCCCCGTGGTTAGTGTTTCACTTTGCCATGTGTGGAGGTAAGTGGGGGAGTAAGTTAGGAACTAGGGTAAATAGCGCTTGGAGTTATGCCCGTCTCTGGATCCGTAATTCACAGGGCACGTGTGGTTGGGTGCGATAGAACAATTTTCCGCAAGATATCCCTGTTGTGTGGGGATAATTGGTTGGGATAGGTATCTGAAACTGAGTTATTGAAGATGTCCACTAGGTGGTGTTGTAACCCAATAAATTCACAGAGAATTGGGTTGAAGTCCTATATCGTTCAGCGTTGTGCAGGCAGAAGGGGAGATGAGTAGAACGTGGGTGCATACACGGGTGATTAAAGTTCACTTGAGAGTGCTGGTGTGAGCTTATGGATCAAACGGTCAGTTCCCTTTAGCAGTGATTCCATAGTCCAGTTTGGGAGTGGATTACTTCAGGCTGTGTTAAGTATTGGATGGTATGTGCGCCTCAAAATGACCGCTATTCCCGCCAAAATAACGGCCAGATATCAAGTATAGAAGTGGTCACTATATCCTATGCACCGGGCCTTGCTTGTACCAGGTGCACTTGGTGTGATGAGACACGTTAGGACCACCGCTGATCTGCGACCTGCATTGCTATAGAGATATGCAGCAGGTGGAGGGGGTTGTCAGACTTGGCTTTAAGAAAGCTGCTGTGAAATGGCGACTCTTCCCGCCCAAAAACGGAGAAGAAGAAGAAGGGGGGGGAAGGTGATTCTTGCGGCAGGGGAAGTCTTTCACCTTTAGGGATAGATGAGGTGGTATGGACGTCAGCCTGAGAGGCTGGAGGAAGGTTCCGGTGGAGTTTAAGAGTGGTTTACCCTGGCAGATGAGGAAGGTATAGTTCTGCTGTGCGGGCAGACAAGTGCAGGGTCCCCTGATCAAGATGTCCGCGCTCCCATCACTGAGGTGGTATAGAAGCGGTAAAGGGGAGCGCCAACAGTGCAGCAGCCAAAGCCACAGACCTGAGTCTCTGGATTAGTTTCTCCCACCTGTGCGCACGCTGAGGCAGTGCGGCAGTCGTTTGATGTCTCCGGTTCAACGCCGAAGCGCCGTGCTGGCGCGGTGCTCCCGGTTATGGCTGTGGGTGGGCGCTGGGGAGCGACGATGTTGGCCGGTGATCCCGCTGCTGGAGACCAGGCTGGATGTGAGACACTGCCTCCGATTCTGCCGCTGTGCAGGGGCAAGTCGAGGTCCCGGCAGTATTCAGGCGCGGGGAGTGGGTAGGTGCGCGGGCTGTAGCCTATGCCGCTGCAGGCGGCACGAGGAGGTTGTTCCCTCAGGCTGTTCCCTCACTTTTACAATCAGGGACACATGTACACTGGCATTATACCCACGCCGATATAACCTACAACACCACCATATGGAGACCACATAGAGGTCAGACACCAGCTCATAGAGAGACCACATACCAGCTCAGGTATAACCTACAACACCACCATATAGAGACCACATAGAGGTCAGACACCAGCTCAGGTATAACCTACAACAACTCCATATGGAGACCACATAGAGGTCAGACACCAACTCAGGAATAACCTACAACACCACCATATGGAGACCACATAGAGGTCAGACACCAGCTCAGGTATAACTTACAACACCTCCATATAGAGACCACATAGAGGTCAGACACCAGCTCATAGAGAGACCACATACCAGCTCAGGTATAACCTACAACACCACCATATAGAGACCCCATAGAGGTCAGACACCAGCTCAGGTATAACCTACAACAACACCATATGGAGACCACATAGAGGTCAGACACCAACTCAGGAATAACCTACAACACCACCATATGGAGACCACATAGAGGTCAGACACCAGCTCAGGTATAGCCCACAACACCGCCATATAGAGACCACATAGAAGTCAGACACCAGCTCAGGTATAACTTACAACACCTCCATATAGAGACCACATAGAGGTCAGACACCAGCTCAGATATAGCCCACAACACCGCCATATAGAGACCACATAGAGGTCAGACACCAGCTCAGGTATAGCCCACAACACCGCCATATAGAGACCACATAGAGGTCAGACACCAGCTCAGGTATAGCCCACAACACCACCATATGGAGACCACATAGAGGTCAGACACCAGCTCAGGTATAGCCCACAACAGCGCCATATAGAGACCACATAGAAGTCAGACACCAGCTCAGGTATAACCTACAGCACCGCCATATAGAAATCGCATAGAAGTCAGACACCAGCTCAGATCACATTACAGTGAATACAGCACTGATCCAGTATAGAAATAAAATAACCCCTGAAATCAGGGGCTCACCGGAGACGTCCTATCTGATGAGTCGATCTCTTCTCTCATGAGTCGTTCTTTTCTTCTCCATCCGTTCCACACCGCCATAATGACTGCTTCCCTCTCAATTGTTTTACCAGGTACGTAGGCAGGTACATAGGCAAATGGGAAAGGCCCCAGGTAACTAGACAGGCCCTATTTAGGTAGGTAGACCCCCGCTGGATAAGTTGGTAGGCCAGCACCAAGTAGATTGGTGGGTACCTAGCCACGGGTGGGTAGGTAAGTAGCCCCCAGTTAGATAAGCAGGTCCCAGTTAGGCAAGTTGATAGGCTACAGTTAGGTTGGTGGACCCGAGTTAGGTAGGCTGTAGGTAGGTGTTGGTGAGTCCCAGTTAGTTAGGCTGTAGGTAGGTAGTTGCTCCCAGTTAGGTAAGCTGTAGGTAGTTAGGGTCCCCTTTATATAGGCTGCAAGCAGTTAGGGACCCCTCTTTAGGTAGTATACAGGCAGTTAGGGCTTTCCTTGAAGTAGTATACAGGCAGTTAGGGCCTCATTTAGGTATTATACAGGCAGTTAAGGCCTCCTTTAGGTAGTATACAGGCACTTAGGGGGTCTCCTTTAGCTAGAGTGCAGGAAGTCAGGGCCCCCCTTTAGCTAGTGTGCAGGTAGTCAGGGCCCCCTGTAGGTAGTCAGGGGCCCCCTGTAGGGAGTCAGGGCCCCCCATTAGTTAGTCAGCCCCCCCCTTGGGGTAGTCAGGGTCCCCCCTTTTAGCCAGGGCCCCCCCTTTAGGTAGCCAGGGCCCCCCTTTAGGTAGCCAGGGCCCCCCATTAGGTAGCCAGGGCCTCCCTTTAGGTAGTTAAACAAAAACAAAAAAAACAGACAGCCACTTACCTCGCTCCCGCTCCCGGACGCTCCCCGCCGGCTACTGCCACCCTGCATAGGCGGCGCCGTGATGTGACGTCACCGCGCGCCTACGTCACTAGTAGGAGCCGGCGCCTGGCAGGTTGAAGGCCCAGCGCATTCGGCCTGCCAGGGAGATCAGCGGAGCGCTAGCGGCGCTGTGCTCCGCTGACACAGCGCAGGCCGGTCTCTGAGCGCTCGGTACACGGGGCCCGAGAGTTCAGGGACCGGATGTGGCGGACAGGCCCCGGGGAGCGGCGGCACTGCTTCCAGGGCCCACAGCAGCTTGGGGCCCACAGGGGAATTCACCGATTCCCCGGCGTCCCAGTCCAAGCCTGGCTGCATGTGTAATTCTCTTGGTAATTAAGAAACAGATGAGAAAAAACTTAAAAATATGACTCAGAAAAACAATCTAAGTAAAGAAAAAAACTAAAGACATCTAATATTAGTGTATATATAAAAAAATATATACTAAATGAAGTCTGCATCGAAGAAATTCATTTTTAGTACAAATAGACAACTGTTGGTTATCTGACCGGTGGCTGGATGATACAAACAAATGGGTCTCTTTAGAAGTTCCCAAAGCGCTTAAATGAGCCAGCGCAATCAACAGCACTAGGAAATCAATGTATGTATATACCTTAGAATTTCTGTCAGTAATGAGACTTTAGTACACATGCTCTTCTTGGCACACCCGAAGTCTCAGCGGAGTTTTTCTATTGAGTCACATGACAACATGGTGGGAAAACGGCAAATTGTGTACTCACTTTTGTTGCCAGCGGTTTAGACTTTGATGGCTGTGTTTCGATTTATTTTGAGGGCACACCAAATTTATACTGTTAAGGTATGTTCACATGGCGTGTTGGGTCCGTGTGAACATATGTTTTTAGATACATGTTTAGATCAGTCTGTTGGACCCTAAACGGACCCAATCACGTATCTAATAAAAAGAAATGTGATTTACATTGCTTTTACTTTGAAACACGCATCGGCGTTCACACGCAGCAGGAGCCCTATTCAAAACTATAGGGCGCGCTCCTGCTGCATCCAACACGCAGCTGTGTGTTGGATACATGTTGCATCTGTTTAGGATACGATCGCCGCTGCATTTTTGGATGCGATTTTCGGATCCAAAATGGATCTGAAATCGGATCTAAAAACTCTGTGTGAACAACCCCTTATAGAAGCCGTACACTGACTACTTTACATTGTGTCAAAGTGTCATATCTTCAGTGTTGTCCCATGAAAGATATAATACAATATTTACAAAAATATGAGGTGTGTGCTCACTTTTGAGAGATACTGTATATATATCGGTGATATACAATTTTGGGGTCATCATGGGCAGGCTAAAGTTGCAGTTTGGGCTGTTAGTATTTATTTGAAGGACATTTTATTATGTGTGTGTGTTCTTTATCACTTGGATTCACATATTGCGTCCCCTATAAGGTCAGGTCATCCCCCCAGGGGGGATGATTCCAAGGGAAATCAGTCATTAAAAGTCAATGGCCGGTGGGCAAGTAGGTAAGCTCATTATGACTTAAATAGTGTTTAATGACTTTATTGAATTTATATGAGGCATACCTACTGCTGTAGCAGTCGTACCTACATGGTCCCCAAGCTATGCGCGGTTTCTTTAACTGTTAGCACAAACTTGGCAGAGCAGAGAGCCACTGGCTTCCTGCCCTGCCATTTAGCCTTGTAGGTAGAATAATGTGTCATGGCAGCAGAACAATCTGAGCAATCTGAGAGCGTATTGGAGGAGGTAGATACAAGAAACATGTGTTGTTTGACTAACAGATTATTGCACAAGAAATGAGCAATCCCTATGGCGACAGTATAATATGGTATAGGCGTTACATCGATGACCTCCTGATTGTGTGGGGTCGCTATGTAGCATCCATACCTAAATTCGTGGATTATCTGAAGAATAACGATTATAATCTGAAATGTACCTCCTCTTTCAATCCGGCGAAGATTTCTTTCCTGGATTTAGAATTGGAAGGGGTACCAGAGTTGGGGAAGGTCCACACGAAATTGTTTAGGAAACCGCAGTGCGGCAATACTCTGTTGCAAGCAACCAGTAACCATCCCGTGCACATCATAGCGGCAATTCCAAGAGGGGAGTACACTAGGGCAAGGAGAGCCTGCTCGCTGGATGCTGACTTTCTGAATGAAAAGAAAGTTATAGATGAAAGATTAAAAGCACGTGAATACCCTGGGCATTCACTTTGTGTGAATTTAGTGAGCCCTGATCTTTTTTCAAGAATGCATGGTAAGTGAGCGATCCACCTTTGAAACATTGCTGCTTCACAGCAATTTAAAGTATGGATAAGTTTATTATGGACATATAAGGAAAATACTCTGCATAGAAGGATGAGCGTATTCCAAGACTAATTTTTTGTATAAGAAAAGCTGTGGTAAGCTTAATGGCTATTGTTATAATCTAACTGTCTTTTTGATACTTTTAAAGTTTTGACTTTTTTGCATGTCTGTCTGCCCTGATCCATTTTTCTAGTGATTTTACCACAAAGTAAAATTAATGTGGGAAGCTTGCAAATGAAATAATAAACATTTTTACTATTCACCATTATTAAAAATTCTGTACCGTTCTGTTTTAGCTTCTACCTTAATGATCCATAGTGTACAGCTCGTCTCTAGGAGATGCAACCAGTGACGAGAGCTTCTTGGTCTCGCCGCACATGCTCAGACATCATTTCTTCTCTCAGGCAGCTACTGAAAGTCTTTTCCCTGCCTAGTAATTACACACACTCACTGCTGATAGAGTGTTCAACTCACAGCTCTTTACATAAACAGACCTTTGTTTGACTAGAGTGAACACACTGGAGAGAGGCATGGTGACGTCAAGCCTGCTGGCTCACATGATATGAAGAAGTCGGATTCCTCCAGATGTGTTTCTTGGAGTAATGCGATGTCTGCCTTTAGACGCTTTGAGGGTCACAGGTATAAAAACTGTCTTGGTCTACGACTTTCTTTGTTGCCTATAGCAACCAATCAGAGTTCCCCTTTCATTTAATATAGTGCTCTGAAAGAATGAAACGGGTGCTATGGGCAACAAAGAAAGTCTTAGACCAAGACAGTTGTCGAAGCCCTTTCACATTCCATGATACAATCCGCATAAGTTGCGTAAAACCAAGACTTTATGCGACTATAGCGTAACCCCTAAACATTCCCCCAACAAATTAAACCATGACATTTTTACAGCTGTAAAAAGTGTCAGCCTTTGTTATAACAGATAAAATGCAAAACTTGGAGACGGGTAACGTCCCATCCCCTAAGAACAAAGTGCTGTATGACTTCCCTTTTTCCGCCATGCTGAAAATCCTAACCTAACTGTTTAGTAGAAAATAATTCCAACATTTCCCCGCACATTGCTTATGGGGTATGTTACTTACAGACCCCATTAAGCTCCACACAGATTGCACCTCTAATTTGTCCCATCTAACCCTGAACCTCACATTAAAATCAGACATAAAGTATGCATATTGTAGCGTCAAGTAAGAAATAACATTTGTATAACCACCATAAAAAGTTACTCGCCCTAAGCTCCCCAAAAACCTGAACCCGGCATTATAAACAGCATTGAATATTCTGCTGATGCAGAATCTCAGGTAATATTTGACGCGTCTTTTGTCTCTTCTCTCTTTTCTGACTGTCTTCGGAGTTGCCATCCAGGATGTTACTTTGGTGTTGCCCATCCACCAGAATAACTTGGAGGCCTAGTCCTTCCATTGCAGACTGAGGATCTCGGAAGAAGAGAGGAGGGCAAACAGCAACATCTTTCCCCCATGCAGTTCTATCCCCGAACTTTGCACTCTATATGCCACCAGGATCTCAGCTTTGTCTGAATAGTCCAGGTATTTGCAAATTGCAGGCGACGCCTACCACTTTGCCTCCTTTCAGCTTCAGCACTCCCCCTCCTCCTCTCAGGTCCCAATCTGTGGGCTCTTTCAACTTTTCATTTTCAGAGTATACCCAAGTCCTGTGGTATCTCATTCTCGCACAGATTTATTAACACAGCAGCTGATAGAGTCTCTGGGACACCTATTAGCATCAAATTACTCCTTCTTGACCTATTTCTTGATTGTCTAGCTTCTTCCATAATTTTTTGTTATCCTTGACCATCTCCTGCAGTTGAAATTGAAGATCCTCAACATCCTTTTCATTGCCAAGAATTCTCTCCTCAACATCCTCCAATCTCTCATCGTGTTGGACAACAGTTCCCTGTAGCTCCTTCAATGTTGTGCCAATTGTACTAGTCATTGAGGCTTGTAGGTCCAGTAGTATGAGCTTAACCATCCCCAATGCAATTTGTTTTAACTCTGAGGTGTTAAATTGAGAAGTTGGTAAGGTCTCTGGTTCTAGCAGCAGTGCCGCAGAAGATTCTGAAGAATGTGGTATGTCTATTTCCTTATGGTCACTAGATGGCGCAGCTTCCCCTTTTTGGTTTTCAACTGCACTCTGTGTTTTATTGTCCATTTTCAAAAGATATCTGTCCATTTATAGAGATGAACTTAAAGGGATTGTCTCGCTACAATGATTGGTTTTTAATCTAAAGATCTTTAAAAAAAACAAGCTGTTTTGCAACTGGTGTTGATTAAAAATGTCCTACTGATTTTTAGATATTCCTTGTAATAGGAGCTGATGCAGCTCCTATGATCACTATAGCCACCGACCTGCTGTCTCTCTCTCACTGGCTGCCAGCACTGGTGACATCAGCAGCTCCTCACTGCAGGTCGGAGACTCGGGAGCGCGCACATTCTCCTCTCTGTCCTGTTGTTGATGAGTTCGTATGCCCCCTGCTCTGCTGTATTAGTATAGAAGCGCTTCACAGACATCTCGGCTCCATACATGAAAAAACTTTGAGACTCTCGGTTCACATATTTTGATCAAAAGATGTTTAAGCTGCCCACGACTTTCAACGTGATCTCAAAATCGGGCAGTCCTATCCTATCTTTACCGAGAGTCTCAAAGTTTTTTCATGTATGATAGATAGCATAAATGCTTCTTTAGGGATTTCCACGTAGTGTATTGCCCTTCTTGCAGTAATGTGCCGCTGGCGGCGGTCTGTGTGTGTACATGTATAATTACATGTGTGCCCCAGCCCTGCCAGTGGCACCCAGGTTTGCATTTCGTTTTTCAGAAATGTTTTTGTGTGCAGAAACATACGTTATACTTGGTGTACATTGATTTTAACCTATATGGGAAGGAAGGGGTGCTTCCATTTTGGGTTTCTGTCCCCGCCCACTCTCATAGGCTGTCATAAGAAGGGCAGCTTGCAGGTTGGGTGTTTTTTATTTTTTCTCCCGGAATAATGGTGGTCAGTGACCCAGCGAGAGGCCTGATTGACTCGATTGAGAGGTAAAGATAGGATAGGACTGCCCGATTTTGAGATCACGTTGAAAGTCGTGGGCAGCTTTGATCAAAATATGTGAACCGAGAGTCTCAAAGTTTTTTCATGTATGATAGATAGCATAAATGCTTCTTTAGGGATTTCCACGTAGTGTATAACCTACCTAAACCCTGCCTGCCTATATGGAGCCTATAGCCTACCTAAACCCTCCCTGTCTATATGGGGCCTATAGCTTACTTAAACCCTGTCTGCCTAGCTATATGGCCCTTATACGCTACCTAAACCCTGCCTGCCTACCTATATGGCACCTATAGCCTACCTAAAGCCTTTCTGCCTATTTGGGGCCTTCTAAAGCCTATTTATCTAGCTCTATGGGCCCCACCTATAGGTTATCTATAGCCTATCTGCAGCCTACTTGTGGTCCACCTACTGCCTACCTAACTACCTGGGCCTAGCAGCAGTCTACCTATCTATCTGTGTGCTACCTACCTAACTGGGGCCTAACTACTGCCAACCAGGGCTAATCTAACTACTTAACTGTAGCCTACCTACCTAATTGAGACCCACCTAACTACTGGCTACTTACCTAGGACCAATCTACCTACCTACCTGGGGCCTATATACTGCCTACCTGAGCCTCCCAACCTAAGGCCTACCAACCTATCTAATGGGGGTCTACCTACCTGGTAACATGATTCTGAAGGGTACAGGCCATAGCTGTAACACAATCTCCAGGGGATGAATCCTCTGTTCCTCCCCTCTAGGAGACTGTGCCTTTAAGCTATGGCCTGTAGCCAATCTCCTGCCCATGGGAAGTTTGTGTAGAGGTTGGGGGCAGGGAGTGAGGTGCTGGAAAAGTGAGGATTCTAAGATATTTGTGTCCAAATCTGCAGCGACGAGTGGCGGCCGGGAGAAGTCATCATGGTGGTCTGGACTGGATACAGAACAAAAGGGAAACTCAACGACTCGTCTGAGAAACGTCACCTGTGAGTAACAAGATGTAACTACACTTTAATCACATATGTCTGCAGAGTCTGTGTACACTAGTATATACCACTGTATGGTCACTGACTGGTGGTAATATACAGTCTGCAGAGCCTGTGTACACTAGTATATACCACTATATGGTCCCTTTATGGTTAGAATATACAGTCTGTAGGGCACCTGTGTACACTGGTATATACTACTATATGGTCACTATATGAGGGTAATATAGGTCTTTGTATACTGATCTTTATTCAGTAATAGTATAGGGGTATTATTCAGTCACCTGCATGACCTAAGAGGTCCCGGTTCGTGGTCGGGAAGGGGGGGTGGGCTATCCAAAAGTTTGCTATGGGGCCCAGGCTTCTCTAGTTACGCCCCTGCTTGTACCATCCTGTCAGGTCCGTAGAGCACATTTATGAGTAATTATATCAGAGATAATAGTCACTCAGCAGTTAACAGTGTCTTGGCAGCATGTTAGTTTTTCTGTCTCACTAGAATCTTCAAAAATACTGCCAGAAATATTAATAATGCCTATGGGTTTGAATAACCCATAGGTGACTAATATTGGGTATGTCACACAGCGTTTCTGGGCACTGAATAGGCTATTCAGATTTTGCGTTCGGGAAAGCTCGGTGCTGCTCCATCTGTAAGGTTTCTGTTTTTTGTATTTTTACAGGTTTCCCTTTTGGACTATGATGAGTTCATTGGACCATGTCGGACCAGCATTGCCACTATTTCTTTAATACAATGGTCAACAAGGACATGCTTTTTTAAATAAATTGTTTCTTTCTGTTGGTGTGGTGAGATGGGGGTTCTAACAGTTGCCTCTCCATTACTATCACTGGGGCATGGTGTCAGCCAGCGGTGTTTTTTGTCACCGTAAGTGTGACACTAACCTCAAGTCACTATTACCCCAGTAACCAATGCACCAGGTATACTGGGAACAGCCAGATTACGATCAGAAGGTGGACCATCTAATATGATGGTCCGCTTCTGGTGCAGTTGTGGCTGGTATTTGTAAGGTGGTAAGGGGACAATATCCATGGACCTTTCCATCTTGATAGTATCAGGCTGCAGTTGTTGGTTTTACATTGACTGGTTATGAAAAATGGGGGCGACCCCACACCGTTTTTTTTTTTATATTTTTTTATATTTTTAATAAAGGATTAGAAACAAAATGACATGGGGTCCTCACATTTTTAACCAGCCAAGGTAAAACCAACAGCTGCAGGTTGATATTATTAAGATGGGAAGGTCCATGAATATTGGGGCATGATTATGTTAGGTGAGGCTTGGTTAGAGGCGTGTCCTTGTATGATATCACTGGTTTGGATGTGGTTCAAGGCATGGCCTGATATGTCCCTTATAACAATCTCTAAAAGTTGGGAGGTATGCCTATGCTTGTCATGTGGCATCTGCTCTTTTAGTCTTGTGCCTTGTGTAATTCTGGCCCATAAACC